>CM053783.1:794776309-795031309 GCA_028749045.1 Cupressus sempervirens | reverse complement strand
TGAGCATTCGTTCCTCTACGGTACAAATTCCGAATTGTTTCTAACATGGGTGGGTGACATTCTGTTTGATTTTGTATTGTAATCTAGTTTGTTCAGTTGTGAATTGCATTGGATTTTATGGAATACCATCTGGGAAGTTTGTAACCCCATTTAGCTGCATTAGGTTATGTGAGGGCATCTTTAGAAACACTAGGGTGACTGGCCTTTCATCTAGAAATATAGAAATATGAAAGTTGAGGATGCCTTGCACTGAGCTAGGTACGCGAATTGCTAAAAAATTGAAGCTTCTACAGCTCATAAAAGGATATTTCTGAGGAGAGTCTGTGTAAAAGAGAAGACAAAAGTCATCTTGATGACGGTTTTCGAAGGAAACTCAAAGGTCGATGACATTTATCTTCCCATTTACTCAATTTCTCTCCAAATGTCTTTGCCTTCAAATATGAATTGTTATTTTAGGCTTCAAACTTGGGATTTCCATTTGGCATGGTAGGGTGCTCGACCACTTGGCTATCAATCCCTTTGGGGTTTGGAGTGTACCATATTATCGTCTAACTGTGTGAGACAATGTTTAGGGATTGCTGGATTACTTGATTTGCCAACACTAGAAATGTGCAGTAGACAATGGCCTAGTGCTAAAGTGGAACACTTACCGTCATGATGACCTGATTTTATAAACTCTATTGGCCGTGCTTTCTTTGTAAGTGGATGCAGTTTAGGAGAGCCCAAGTGTAAGTTTTGGCTGAAGGTTGTAGTAGATTTTATTTTATATCACAGATAAGAGGAAACTTGGGTCTGGCAGATGGAATGTGTTTTCTGGAAATTTATGTTGTGAGATGAGGCTGTTGCCCTCCATACACGTACCTAGATCTTTTAGTGATTTTATTTAAATATAGTTCAACAGTCTTTTTGCATACATATTGATGCTTTATATCAAAATATCACCCCTTATAATAGTCGCCAGGAAACTGGAGTCTGATGACAGGGGATACCGTTCCAATACCCATATCTAGTACTAGTGTCTGTATTTAAATGTAATAAAGCCGTACATATATTTAGACATTTCCAATTTTCAAAATATTATTCTCTATAATAGTCAACATTGATATCTCAGATCTTGAAATGCTGATTATGATTCCGTAACCATACCCAGATTTAATTTATATTATATTTAACTGTAATATTAGTCATATATTCATTTCTATATTCCTTTGTCCCGTGTCTGAAGAATATCCCCTTCTTTGCACCCATACTTCAAAGGAACATATGACAGTTTCCTAGCTAATCCAATGAGGAGACTAACTACAAGATATGCCTCCGGAAAAACCTTAGCCTCTAAATCACAGACCTAATGAATCTAGAGGAGTACCCACAGCATGAACAGACCTAATGAATCTAGAGGAGTGGAGACAGAGCAACACTTTGTTATGGAATGCTTGGCTTACAACGACATCAGATCTGATTATACAAAAATTCTGCAGAACAGGGACTTCAACTATTTATTTGAGGAAGATCAAGTGAAGAGAACAGCGGATTTGATTATCAAAATTCAGAGAAGAAGAGACAAGTTAACCAAAACTTTGCAACTGACTAGTTTGGCTCCTGACTCGGGAGGGCGATTACATGGGTCCCATAGACTACTTTAGTCTCGTGGACGTCATTAAAATCTATCATATCATATCACTGCAAAGATTGACTAAATGATAAAATCTTCTTGCTGAGCTATAGGAAACCACAAAGTGCTTTACAAAACAGTGGACCCAAATTTTTGAAAAAAGGTTCAATTTTATGCTCTCAGAGGTTGCTTCCTTGAAACATTTTTATTGGGCACCAAAACCCCCCCAGCGTGCGGGTCTAAAACATGAAAAACATATAACAAATTCTTAACAGTCTCACTTGTTGTATACACTGATAAGTGGCCAAAACAAACAAACTTAATAGATAGGGGTAGAAACACTCACAACCTATATATACCATCAAAGCTTCTTCATGTTCATGGCTTTTGTCAATGTCTGCAATATTCATCAAAGTATATGAAAGGAAGCAAAGTATGCGGAAAATGCTTCCAATATAAGTTAAAGGACAGGAGATCATGCAATTCCTTACAATTGTTAAACAGATACAGAAAGAGAAACACATTTAAATAACATGCATAAAGGATTACCACAATAATGCATAGATATACATGTGAAAATCCTTTTGGGAGAAAAAGCCCACACTTCAAAAGCAAAATCTTTATGTATTTCTAGCAAACAAAATAGTGTACAATACAAATCTCAGAGACAAGCTCTTTTTCAGGTGTGGACAACCAATCACTTGGAATTTAGATCAATTCTAGCAGTGTCACAAAACCTGGAAAAACTTCACATACAAAGTATGAGCAACAACACCAATTATGTATTTTACATTGCATAAGGAGAGAGCCCAAAATGGGCACCAAGATCCATGTGGCATGAATTTGACAACTCCAAGAACCTCCTTACCATGCACGTTATTTTCATGCATGCAACCACCTTGCACGAATAGCATCATCATAAGCTATATGAAACCTTACTAATTCCAATGCTCTCCTTGCATGGAAGAGATGTCTTCAACATGTCGAGTGCCTACATGCATGCAAAACTCCTTGCATGCATAGGCACAAATATCTAATAATGGCTGGTTGTGATAGATTCTGCCATAGCTAGCTCTCATACCATCATAAGCCATCATACATCAATGCATCATAAGATTCTGTTGTAAGTTGTCATAAGCAGACACATTACCCATTTAATTTTTTTGAATTTCCTCGAAGACGTAATAACCATCATTCGTTAACCAATGTATTTTTTGAGTCTCGCTACACCTTCAATATCCTCTTGATCAACCAAGCAACTTCTTTCTAATTCGAAGAGCTAGTTTCGTACCCTGAATAGAAAGGGTAGTAGTAGGTCTACACCACAAATGTAAAATCTTGCACTGAATAAGATAAACTCACATAACAAGGAAAATCTCTAAACCTAGACCTAATCCTCGAGGGTTCATCCTAAGTGGCCCCAGTTACGTATTGCTTTCTAGGAATTATAGGTGCCATAGTTCACATGCTAAAATATAAAGACTACATAAACACAATTTGTGTGAGATCTTCGACCTTGATCATTAATTACACTTATAATTCTAATTCAATCTACATGAAATAGAATGATAGCTGATGCATACACAATGCACATAGTGACCAACTTATTTGCCCATCACATACATACATAGTTATTAACTCATATATAAACACATTTACTCAATGTGACTTAGGCATACATCGACTTTACACAATGTGACTAGTTCATGCATACCTCACATATATACAATATGATCAACTCATGTATACACCACATATACTTGATGTAAAAAAATTAAAACCATCTCATGTATACTTAGTTATTAGCTAGCAAAAAGGGAAGTTATTGCAACCTTATTGCAAGAAACTCTCCCTTTTACTTGGTTCACTAACACATCGGCCCTTAAGCACATCTTAGTCATCAAGAGAAATGTTGATGTATCCCAACTGTACCATGAGTCCCTTCCTTTTTTTGAGATCAATGCTAGTTGTGATGACAAGACAATCTACTTGTACTACTTGTAATCATCACCAACAAAGGTACTAGGAAAAATACATGCATCAGATGAGGCAATCAATAAGATTTTTAAAATGCATTTTACCTCTAATTTATCTTATAACCAAACAAACATAATAAGGATGTCTAATGGTATTAGTTCACCTAAGACTAGTGCCAACACTGGTAATCACCTAGATTGAATTAACAATCAAAACCTTGAGAATAATACCTTAGGCAAGTACCAAACTAGAAGCAAACACATTTCTTTTGATACACAAACACTAGTATGGATTTCCTAAAACAAATAGTTCTTGGCGTCAATCACTTGCATGCTATTGTGGTAGAACGCACTTCTTGATTCTTGTCATGTTTGTCATGTTAGAGAGACGATAACCTTATCTATAGGTGGGTCATAGGTTGTACAATTTTTCTGATCACCTCAGAATGAGTAGGGAAAGCTTTGCTAAGCAAGCTATTATGCCTTCCTACGCCCTCATAGAGTTTCTTCTTATCCCTAGTTGTGATGCCAAAAAGTTATCTCCTATATCAATTTTGGTTCAACATTTTGACATTTAGAAGATACAAGAACATTGACCGAAAACATATTGTTCTAATGGTATACATCCTAGGCTTGTTAATCTGTTTACATCACACCAAGGGACCCATTAAACTATACAATGGTCCTACAAGTCATGAGATCAATTTACCAATACATAAGTAACCCATTGAACTCACACAAGCTAGTCTTCTATCCAAACACTTATTCATAAACCAATACAAACTCATAGAAAAATCAAAGTTCATTGACTTCATACAATTGTATTTTGGAAACACATTATTTATTCTAAGAATAGACCTCACTATGGCCTTCCCATACCACCTCTAGTTATTGCTTTTCCAAGGCACAATACCACAGAGCCTTGCAAACAAATATGATAATTGTACCTTAGACATTTCAAGAGGATTATCTCACATTCATGTCAAGGCAAACCACAATAAGAGTGACTCTAAAAGTTCATCCAAGGTTGAAGTATATTTAGGAAAGGCAAACCTCACAAACCTCAAAGAAGATAATATTGACAATGATGGATTGCCTTTTTAATGGCTTAGACCCATATAGTGAGACATATGAATTGGTAGACGAGTTATAGCCATCTAATGCTAATTTTGGCCTCAAGTTTTATCATACTAAATAGGAAGGTCAAATTTAGGAATAATTGTCAATCAAATTTAGGAATAGCCCCAAACCCTGAAGATATTCCCTAAATCTTCCCCTATGGACTTAGATCATAGGGGCATCCTTCGCCAAAGGATTGCCTCCACACCACTTCTAAATGGGATTGAAGTCCCATATAGTTCTTCTTGGCATAACTGATCGTTGGTTGTATAGATGAGATGTTACAACCTATGTTTGATGGTTATTGGATCATTTATTGTGTTGTCATTGATGTCAACTTGATGGTTGACTATGAACTATTTACTTTGAAGCTAAGTTCTATACTATGCAAGAGACAAAACAAGTGTGTGGTTGATTTGTTTGTTGTGTTAGAGTGCACCATTGATATGGGAGACACAAAGATGTCTCTAGTTCCTGTATATGTAATTCCATGTATTGCACAAAAATATGGAGTGAGTTACAATTGATTGAAGTACGATAGGGCAATCGGGTTAATTAGTTTATGATAGATAGTGAATGATTTGATTGGTCTATCTATGATGTTTCAAAAGATGCAATTCAAGATTTATAATGTTTACTCAATTGTTTGATCATGGTTACAATTGTGTATGATTTGGTTTACAGGAAGGCATGCTTTGAATTGATTGCAAATAGTTCGGGAAGGAAAATGAGAATAAGTTGAATGTTTGTGTTTGATTTTGAACTGGTAACATGTAGGCTGTTTTCGATAGATCTTTTGGGATGAAAAGTTGGTTGATGATGTGGCAATGACGTGGAACCAATGTGTTATGATGGTTCAGTTATACATTGGTAATTGTGATAGAATCTCTTGGAAGTGTGTATGTTCATTGGGAAAAGTGAAAGAGCCAGATGTTCTTTGTTGGATCGACGTGCAATTCAAATGGATGATCGAATGGTACCAAATGATGATGGATTAGGGTTTGCTAATTCGTTTTGGTCAAGCTATGGTGGATTTTAGGTGTAACACTTTTAGGTTAATGCGATGAACTACCCTAATGCCGAGATGTCTATTTATATGGTAGAATGTTATTTTTGCAAGTATGAGAGTGCATAGTGAGATTGTAAATGGTTGCGCGATCAAGCTGGTAGTTGAATGTTTACAAACAGATGTAGATGGTGAATTGAATTAGATTTGTACAAGCAATGTTGAAGTGCTAATTTGAGATCACTCTTCTTAGCGAATCCTAATAGATTCTCAGGTTTGAAGCCTCTAACAAGGTCACTTTGAACAAGGTGAGTAGGATCTTAACATGTCTAAATTTAATTCATTTAACAAGGTGACTCATTACTTTGAGTTAAAAAATCATTTAACAAGGTTACTCCTGACAGGGTAAGCTCCTAGTAGGGCTAGAGGTAAATCCCTTAACTAGGTGATCCCTGATAGGGTCTGCTCCTAACTAGGCATCATTTTATGGTCCTAATAGGGCCAAGTCTTTAATAGGGTGCATTTCAGAAGAGTGAAAAGATTTGTGAGTATTAATTCTTGTTGTTTTTTTTTCCTTTGAAGAGGGGTTTCCATGATAAAAATATTGGTGTTATGGTGTTACTTGTGTGGATGCTTATATTAGTTGTCTTATTAATATTTTACAAGTTCACATGGAATGAATAAATGGATGAATAAGTGTTCAATCTGATGTTGGTTAATCAACATTGTGAAATTTGGTTGAAGTTTGAATCTAGTTGATTACTGATTCATCCCCTCCCCCCTCTTAGTAATCTAGGACCTTAAGTATATTAACAATTGGTATCAAAGCTTCAATCCTCTTGTGGAAAGCCTAATATCTTGAAGAAAAGATTAAGATGATGAACAAGGAAGGTTCAAAATTTTCGAAGGAGAACTTTTCTATTTGGTGTGATAGGATGAAACTCTACATCCAAAGGAATGGGGCCATAATATTGGACATGTGTGGAGAACAAGTATACAAGACCTAATGGGACTCAAAGTGTTGATCAATTGAAGGTGGAGACAGAAAATGTACAGACCTTAAATGCAATTGTAAGTACCCTGTCAGATTATGACTTTTTTGAGATTCATGGAATTAGTAATGCACATGATGTTTGGGTTCAACTCAAGTTTGTCTATGGCAGACATGTTCAAATTCAAAAAGCTAGGGTTGAAATCTTGAAAGGAATGTATGATGATGTCAAGATGGTAGAAGGTGAGAATGCAGCTCAATATGGTCATAGGTTGAAAGAAGTGGTTGCTGCAATAAAAAATGCTAGCGGAACTATGGATGATGAAGCTGTGGTGAGTAAAATGCTTAGAACTTTATTGCCTGTTTATGCTATCAGAGTTTTTGTAATCCATGAATTAAGAAGTTTTGAGAAAGTTTCCATTGATAGACTAATTGGTAAGCTTACTACTTTTGAGATAAATAACTATGACAATAATATTCCTAAGGTGAAAGCTGCTTTTTCAAAGCCTTCTTATCATTGAATCTAGGAAATAAAGGTAAAGAAATTGCTAGTCTTAGTGATCTTGATTCATTCTTTGATGAAGAAAGGAAACAAGATGAATTTGAAGCTTTTCTTTTAAAGAGATTACCTAGAGGTACCGGTAATTATAAGGACAAATTACCAATGATATGTTTCTCATACAAGAAAATTGTTCGTATTGCTGCAAGATGTCCTAATCATAGTCCCGAGAATCTTGACGATTCACGCGATTCGGCGATTTGATTCAAGCCAAATGGTTTTTTGTGAATCGTTGAATCAAATCAGTGATAAAGGGCTAATGAAATAAGTTACTAAATTTCAAGGGTTTTTTAAATTTGCCGATTCATGGCTGATTTGATTCCAATTCATGGCCGATTCACGATTTGATTCGGCCTTGCCGATTCTGATCCGATTCTGATTCTTGTTACTTTGGTCCTAATGCAGAACAAAAAGAGAAAAAGAGAAGATTCAAGGACAAAGGGAAGAAACGATGCTATGTTGTAGTTGATGAAGAAGAGATTGATGATGATGAATTTGATGACAATGATGGAGAGGAAGTTGTCTTTGTTGCAGTCAAGGGAGAAATGACAGATGGTGAGAAAGCTCTTGTTTCAGATATTGATCACAATCATGAATGGGTTATTGATAACGGTTGTTCACATCACATGAGTGGAGACAAAATAACGTTGACCAAGCTTGAAGAGTTTGATGGCAGTGTTGTGAGATTTGGCAACAACTTTTGAAACTGCCATTGAGGCAGCCTGTATGCTTTTGAGGAATAGATGAGATATGTTTTCATGTGTATTTATGTATGCATACTCAGACTAAGGTTGAGATAAGGAGGAGCAACAAAGATTTGTGGAAATTAAAAAATTGCCTACAGTATATTGATGTGTTAAGGACGTTGCTATGGCATTTATGCTGGCAGGGATTTATTGGAGAGAAGCCACCAAACATCAGCATCAGACATAAAGACCAATTGGAGGGACAATACAATGGATTCCACTTGTCACATCATCATTAAAGAATTCAAAGTTAAGATCCATTAGCAAGAGCGTACATACAATGACCGGAATAAAATAATAGCAATATGCAAATAAAGATATTAGTTATATAGTCACATACATGTTTTCAACATGAAAGGGAATCAAGAATAGTGGCAGAGGCTATCAAGATAACATTGTTCATAACCTTAATTCAAAAGAACGATATCAAAGTATATGCATGGTGGTAGTGGCTTGCGTATTTAATTAAGAATCATCAACAATGATAAAAGTGTGGTATAGTGATAGATATAATATCCAAATTTTATTTGCATTGATGACACTCTCAAAGACGGAGGTTAAAAGAGAGATTATTGTTATTTTTTAAGTCTTTAGCAATATGACAAAGGTGACATCTGAAGAGAATTTAGTCAACAAAATTTTGAACAACAAACATTATATTATATATGGAAAAATACCTCCAAGTCACGGGGGCTCCAAATGCACATATTCAAATGGAGAGTTATGGTGATAAGCACACAAGTCTTGAGTATTCTATCTCAGCACAGAGGAAGGAAACCAACGAAGCTTAGGGAAAGTCTTATAAATTATGTTCATGATATCTGAAGATGGGCAAAGTGGAAGAAGCTAAGTAATATGTAATAAGAATCCATTACAAAAGCCAATAAGATGATGTAATATATCAAAATGCAATCACAAATATATATTGACCATGAGCAATTGAATCCAATAGGAACATGGATGAAGAGTTAAGGTACTTTGGGGTTTGTTTATTAGCATCAATATGAAGCTAAAGCATTCAAATTGGAAAACACACATAATTTCCAGGAGGAGAAATAGCTGTTCTAAGTGATTCACAACACTCTGTGCATAAATTGGATGCCGTTGTACCCAGAAATCATGACGAAGGAATTGTCTTGTGCGATAAGCCTTGCTATGAAGATGTGATATCTATATCTTGAGTACCCGCATCCAAGTTCTTATTTGTTCAATTGAGCAATATGGATGAAGACAAGGGGATATACCCAAAATTGATAGCCTGCCAAAATCATCCGTGTCACATAGATGAATATTGTGGAAGCCATCAAAGCATGTGAAGAATCGCCCTTATCAAGTATTCAAGTCAGACTGTAAAAAACACACAGAATAGACACACAACCAATTTGAACAAGAACCAAAAATATTGATATGGTGAGTCAATGAATAAAGAAGTCTCATTGGAGGAGCTAAAGAATTATGAAATGATTGCCAATGAGAGAGTTAATAACACTTACTTTTCTAAGATATAAGTTAATTAGAAATTAAGAAAACAAAAGCTGCGATTAAAATAAAAAAATGTAATTGCTTTAAAAAAATATATGACTTTTCATTTGAAAAAACATATCTTTCAGATAAAGAACGATATATAAGGTGAAAAGAATACTTTTTAAAGAATAAATAAGAAGTCAAGTGAATGAATAAGAACCAATATAATTATCAAGGAGTATTCAAATTTTGTGAAGGATTGTAGATGAAGGCTTCACATAGAAAGATGAATTAATGTATCATTATATCATGATTAATAAAAATTCTCAATTTTTGTTTATTTAAAAGGCAAGGAGATAAATTGCAATTCGGGTTAGTTCCTTATGGTCATTAAAGCGATTGGTGAATTATTCCTAACCATACATGTGTATTAGATCTTTCATAGTATTTTTTTTTTGATAATCAAGGATAGTGTGAAATATGTATGTGTTTCCTCATCCATGTCTAATTGGACTTCCCTCCAAAGAAGTTAAAAACCCTTCTAGAAAAATAGTGATTGCATATATGATTGGTCTTCCGTCTTTAGAATACAAGAACAATTGATGATATTTAATGTATGTTGTCCCATATGGTTGTACGTAAGAATCTTTATTATGAACTCTATTGCCCAAGTAAATAAGGCATTGGTCTTCTAGAATCATTGAAAAGTAATCATTGGGTTTATAGTCGAAAATTTGTGATCCTTCTCTATATTTCTTTCTTGCAAACATCAACTCAATTATTTATAAAATCTTATATGAATATTTAATCATTTCAAGCAACATATAACTTTATTACCAAGTTTAAAGATTTGCCAACCTTATAATTCACCAAGTCTAAATTTGCTATATAAAAGCTTTGAACCAAGTCATAAGGGTTTAAGGAAGGTTTATCCGCCTAGGTTTAACAAAGTTTGAAGTGTAGGGAGTTAAGGTTATTCCCATTTGTTGGCCAAAACTGATTGAGTAATCTTGTTGGAGGATTGGCAAAGCTCTTGGATTTCCAATCTGTGGTTTTGGGAACCAACAAAAGCTTCCCTTTTTTGTTTACGGATAGTCTAATGGGAGCTTTTTCATTTTTTTTGATCGGTAAAAGTCCTAAGCCAATTTTTTATATTAATTAAATGGTTCCTTCAATTAATCGGGGAGTTTTTGCACCATTACATATTACATGAATAATTTAGGGGCATTCCCCTATTTGCATCATTAAGAGTTCCTAGATTGTATTCTTGATTTGATAATGGCCTTTGTAACTTTGGTATATGCTTTTTATGCTTATGGCTTCCCTTTATTGCTGCATATTGCTTGCTTGTCTTCGTAAAATGGCCTGCAGACATTACTTTTTGACCAAGATCGTTGTGAGATTAACCAATTGAAAGATTTAATTGAATAACGTCACCTTTGAAATATTAGAGGAAGTAATTTAATAAGAAATCAACACCATATAATATTTAGGATTAAAAAATGACTATACTCTTCATTGTATCCTTATCAAAACATTTTTGCTGTCCTTATTTATATCTTGATATGTATGACCTATCCTTGATTAATGTCTTAATTTGGCGATTGATTTAGGAAAGTTGTTGTCGAATGTATTCTTATGTCTAGAGAGTAGATTTTTGAAATGATTAATAAAGGTATCATGTTTATAAGCTCAAAGAGTTTTCCATAAGCAATGTATTTAAATTCGTACTATATATAAGATATATATAGTTTATTCTTCCATTCCTTGTTATTTAATTCAGATCATATTATTCGATTAGGATCCTTTTTCGGTTTCTGCGGCTATAGAGATAAAAGCATGAGATAACTCCAAAAACTAAGACAAACTGGTGCAGTTTCTGTCCTTTAGAAAATCATTCTTTGAATCTGCTAAAAATGTAAATGGCGGAATACTTGAATGAATTAATTAAAGATCAAACTGATCTATATATACAAAGAGGAGAGTCGAATAGAATAGAAATATTCTATTCTAGACTACACCTAAATATTAGAAACATTCTAATATTTATAGAGATATAATAAGATACAATAGTGAGCATTAAAAAGAAACATGAAGGTTATTTTAATACCCCCCCTTAATGCTCAATCTATTTACTACACCAATAGATCCCCTGAATTTAACAAACTTGTCAGGACCAAGGGATTTTGTGAAAATATCTGCTGATTGCTCTGAGGTAGGAACATAGCGTAACTAAATAGATCCATCTTCTACTAATTGTTGGATGTAATGGCAATGAAGCTCTATGTGCTTGGTTCGTTCATGAAACACTGGGTTTTTGGCAAGTTTGAGTATGCCCTGATTGTCTGAAAACAAAGAAGTCGGACCTGCTTGAGGAATATGCATATCTGCAAGCATCTGCCGGAGCCAAACTGCTTCACAAGCTGCCTTGACAGCTCCTCTATATTCTGCTTCTATAGAGGAGAGTGCATGTGCTTGTTGCTTCTTATTGGTCCAAGTAACTGCTGCAGATCCGATACTAAACACATAGCCAGAAGTAGATTTCTTGTCATCAACTGAGCTGGCCCAATCGGAATCGGTGAATCCGCTGAGCTGAGGAGTAGTACTCCTTGTGTAAAGAAGACCATAATCTGAAGTACCATGTACATAGCGTAACACACGTTTCGCTGCAATCCAATGATCAGTCTTGGGGTTTGTCATGAACCGTGAGATGTAGCTGACTGCAAAACTGAGATCAGGTCTAGTAGTAGTAAGGTAGATGAGACTACCTACTAGTTGCCTGAAGAGTGTTTCATCTACAGGAGGAGAAATAGATTGTGCGGACAATTTCAGACCAGTCTCCATAGGAGTGGAGGCAGATTTGCAATCTTGCATTCGAAACCTATCAAGCAAACTTCTAGCATACTTGGACTGAGACAAAAAAATACTGTTGTTAGTCTGCCAAACCTCAATACCTAAACAATAATGAAGCAATCCGAGATCTGTCATATCAAAAGTTCTGCATAGATCCTGTTTGATTTTTGAAATCAAATGTTCTGAATTTCCAGTAAGGATCAAATCATCCGCATAGACAACAAGAAAAAGAATATAATTACCAGAGTGTTTAATATACAGATTACTGTCTAACGGACTATGCTGAAATCCTTGAGCAACCAAGTAATGATCAATCTTTATGTACCAAGCCCTAGGGGCATGTTTAAGACCATAGAGGGCCTTCTGGAATCTACATACTTTGTGTTCTGAACTGGCAACCTTAAAACCTGGGGGCTGCGTCATATAGACTTCTTCTTGTAATTCACCATTGAGAAAGGCGCTCTTCACATCCATTTGATGAACTTTCCAACCATACTGAGCTGCAATTGCAAGAAGAATGCGAATAGTGCCCATCTTGGTTGTCGGTGCAAATGTCTCCTCATAATCAATGCCTTCGCGCTGGGTGAATCCTCGAGCAACAAGTCTGGCTTTGTATTTGTCCAAGGTACCATCTGCATGGTACTTGACCTTATAGATCCATTTACAGCTAATGGGTTTCTTCCCAGGAGGGAGATCTGAAAGAACCCAAGTGTGGTTCTTTTGAAGACTCTGAAGCTTAGCATCCATTGCTTGTTCCCATTTTGGAATTCCTTTGGCCTCTGCATATATCTGGGGCTCAGGAATACTGTGGATGTTGGCCATAAGAGCTATATTAACTGTGTTGTGCTGAAGGCTCTTATTTCTAGAGGTTCTACACTCAATGAGTTCATCGGGACGAAGATCACTAATTGTTTGAGCCCACCATTTTGGCCGAAGAGTTGAGGAGCCAATATCAAATGCTGTCGGAATAGTTGGATGAGAAGAAGGAGCAGGAGTTGTATTATCTGGAAGTGACTGAGGTGGTTTATCAGTAGCATCAAATGACTCATATAAAATAGAAGAACCCAAGTCAGAGATTGCTGAAGACTGAATCTCAGAATGTGGTGGGGAGTCAAAGAGCGGAAATGGTCCAAATTCCTCATCAAACACAACATCATGAATGAAGATTAAACGATCAGTATTTACATCAATCAGTCTGTAGGCCTTATGTGTGTGACTGTATCCTGTAAACATAAGTTTTTGGCTTTTGGAATCCAACTTAGTACATTTGGCATCAGGAATCCATACATATGCCAGAGAGCCAAAAACTTTCAAATGGTTGATCCTAGGTTTGCGACCAGACCAGGCTTCCTCAGGAGTCTTATGATTAACTGCAAGGGCGGGTGACCGGTTAAGAAGGTAGAGAGCTGTGGATACTGCTTCTGCCCAATATTTTTTGGGAATATTTCTATGTTCTAGCATAGCCCTAGCCATTTCTATGATGGTACGGTTTCGACGCTCTACAACACCATTTTGTTGAGTGGTGTGAGGTGTGGTGAACTGACGTCTAATGCCATGAGTAGTACAGAAGGCAGAGAAAGCAGAAGAACAAAATTCCCCCCCATTATCGGTCCTAAGAGTACGGATGGAGGAACTAGACTCTTTTTCTACTAGAGCTTTAAACTGCTGAAATACAAGAAAGGCATCTGATTTTTTGCTTAAGAAAATATACCCACATTTTGTGACTGAAATCATCCACAAAGAGTGAAAAATACCTGTTCCCAGTAATAGAAGGAGTATTCATAGGACCACATACATCAGCATGGACTAGCTGGTGTACTCTGTATGCCCACCAAGATTCACCATTCTTAAATGGTGTCCTATGTTGCTTCCCTACTTGGCAAGCTCTGCAAATGCGATAGTTTTGGGTCTGAATATTAGGTAGGCCATGCACTAAATTATCCCGAGCAAGTTGTGCTAGATATTGAATGTTCAGATGATCGTATTGCTGATGCCAGAGACTGCTGAGAGCAGATGATTCGGCGATGAAGGCATGCTCAAGGGAATCGCCTGAATCTACAAGCCTATAAATACCATGATCCTCAAGATCCAAAGCAAGGGTAGTGCGAGAAGCACGATCAATAATTGAACACTTATTTCCACTGAAAACGACATCCAACTAAGGAGAGTGCTTCATAATCTGACTAACAGACAGAAGATTATGTTTCATGCCAGGAACATAACATACATTGAGAAACATGAGTTTTCTTCCTCCAGATTGAATCTGAACATTGCCCTTGCCGATAATATTGTATTCTTCACCATCTCCAAAGATTACTGAGTCAGAATAGATAGTGAATTCAACAAACCAATCACGCCTATGAGTGAAATGTCGGGAGGCACCAGAATCGATGTACCAGGCAGAAGATTTCACATGATTTGCAGGTATGTTGGCCATAAAGGCATGGTAGATAGATTCTTTCTGCTTTGAGTGTTGGGCAACATTGGCGTGCTGTTTAATTGAGTCCGACATCTGATGCTGCTAATACAGATGCTTATAATATGTGAATATTTCAAATGGCACAAACTTTGAAGTGAGAAAATGAAAGACCCAGAAAAATTGGAGAAGTACCCAGAAAAGAGCTCGAAAAACCCAGAAATAAAATGTCAGAATCTGGATCCGTTGGCTCGAAAATTGAGGCACAAAAAATGAGGCATCCACAAAAATTTGATGAAGGCCCATTTGAGATTTCAAAAAACCCACCAAGAATATGTGATCAGAAAATTTTTCCGAAGTCAAAAAAACTAGGGTTTCGAGCAGAATAATAGTCGGTGGCCAAAAAGGTCAAAAAGGTAGAAAAAAGATGTTTGCAGGTGAAAAAAAAACAAAAAAACCCAGCAGTTGAAACGCGAGCAGAATATCCAACAGGGATAGACAGACCCGTTTTTGAAAAAAAAACCAAAAAATCCCACTTTTTGAGATCTGGATGTGAACAGATTTGAAAAAATGATCTCCAGATTTGAAAAAACGACCTTCAGAATTGTGACTTACTGACTAAGCCTCAGGTTTCCAAGAATGCCAGTAGCTGAAGACACAAATTTTCAGTCGATTTGCATAGAGGGTTTAAACCCTAGCTCTGATACCATGTTACAAATGTAAGTGGTTGAATACTTGAATGAATTAATCAGAGATCAAACTGATCTACATATACAAAGAGGAGAGTCGAATAGAATAGAAACATTCTATTCTAGACTACACCTAAATATTAGAAACATTCTAATATTTACAGAGATATAATAAGATACAATAGTGAGCATTAAAAAGAAACATGAAGGTTATTTTAATAGAATCAACCCTGCAACCCAAATCGTAATACTAAAATTGTTATGAAACAAAGACGATACAAATCACATCATTTTATTAATTTGATTCAGAAAAGTATTTTTAGAGTTTCCAGATTGGCTGAAAGTAAGAACTTCCTAGCTTTAGTACTATGAAACTAGGCTTAGTCTAGATGCATGGGTGTCAGGGACAATTGTGCTTCTTAAATTTCATCTTCAACGCATTGACCCAATGATTCTAGGAGGTCCAGGCTAACCTTTAAGTTGCTTTCTCAAATACCAACTTTGTCTTTAGTAGTATTATGCCGGGGAAGATCATTGCCATGATTTTATAAGGTGTAAATTTATTGAATGCATTCTTTGATGTTTATACCATCAGCTCCTAAATTAGCCAATTCATCAGCTTCTTTATTGCCTTCTCTGTAGATATGCTTAGATTCAATTTATGTGAGCTGTGTAATCAATTGAAGAGATTTTTCTAATATTGAGTTTAGTTTCTAGTTTGGTGTTTTACTTGTCCTTACTGCATTGATGATTATCTGAGAATCTCCTTCTACTATTAATTTATTGATCTTGAGATTCTTACAGAGATGAAGACCTTCAGTGGGAGCTAATATCTTGGCCATATTTTTTGGTGACATTTTCTAGAGATTTGGATAGCTTACCAATGATTTGACCCTTATAATCATGAATAATGCAACCTATACCAGCCTTACTTGGGTTGCCTCGCAATGCTCCATCAAAATTTAGTTTGTGCCAACCAACTCTAGGTGGTTCTCATTTACATAAAACTTTTGCTTCTTTGCTAGATTTTCCCCCCTTTCCCATATTGGGGTGGAATAGTCAGGCCGCTCCCATTCTTGTGAATATGTTCATCCCACATTGGGAATGATGCTTCATAGTTATTTAGTTTCCTAAGTCTACTGTTCATAGTTTCAACAATGCTTGCCTCTAGCTTATTCCCTAGAGATTCGTTCGACATTGCTTTGTCTTGGAAGAGCCTTTTGTTATGCCCTTTCCATAATTCCCTTGTCACTGTAGAAGGGATCATTATCCATGTCTTTGTAAAGATTGTATGAGAATTTGAAGGGCCATTGTTGAAAGAATTCTTTGAGATCCAAAGAGAAGGTTGTAGACCAATTCAACTTCTAGTAGATAATATTCCAGCATTTGAGAGCAAAGGGACAATTGCTTAAAATAATGATTTACTGTTTCAGAATCTTGCTTGCATAATATACATCTTGACGGTCCCTCATAACCTGCTTTCTAGAACCATTATGCAATCAACAATCGTTTTTACATAGCAGCCCAAAAAAAGTTGTTCGCACTTGGCAGGCATGCATTATGCCCACATAAGTGAAGTGGGTAATCAAAATTGTGTTGATCCAAATGTTTGATAGCCAATTTGTATCCATCTTTCACCTTGCAATTTTCATTATTGGATTCACACCACACGAGTCAATCATCCTTGTCTTTATTTGCAAAGGTTCTGTTTTGGACGTAACCCCAATATTTCCTCTTTTGATCTTTTGATAAATTTACATTGTTTAGAGATCTCCATTTCTATCCTAGTGTTGGAGATTCCTCATCTCTTTCTATGTAATGAACTAATTCCTCCTCATCCCTTTCTATTAAATGAATTAATTCCTCCCCTACTTCCATTTTAATGTATTTTGGATGTTTGGGTCAATGTGATTTGATTGAAGGGGGGAATAGCCACCCCAAGAGTCTTCCCAGAAAGAGTCACCCTTCCATCTCGAATATCCCAAGTTAACTTATTGTTCATAATTTGTCTATATGATAGTATGAAGTTCAAAATTCTTGATCCATGAGGGTGATTGTGACATCGAAAGATGTTGATGGGATCTGTGTCTAAAACATACTTGTCTAGAAGACTGCTAGCCCATTTTCTTTGAGGTTCCTTAAGAAAATTCCAACATAGTTTGGCTCCCAGAACGATGTTTTGGGATGCTAGGTTTTTAATACCTAAACCCCCTTTTTCTTTAGGTTTTCTTATGTTTTCCCATTTGATCAGTGGAATTTTCTTTGAATCAAAGGTCTTTTGCCAATAGACGTTTCTTATTTCGGATTTAATTTTCTTGCATGTACTAGATGGTAAGGGTAGAATGGACATTTGATATATGGGGATTGAAGCTAGCACTGATTTTATCATTGTCACCCTTCCAGCAATAGAAATCCATTTACCTTTCTAGCTGTTCATTTTGGATTGAATCTTATTGATCATTGATGCTCATAGGTTATTGCTTCTTATCCCTTTGTCTATTTGAATGCCTAAGTATTTGCAAGGGAATTTCCCTTTCTTGTAAACTAAAATTCGGCAAATTTCTTTTTCTATTCTTGGTTTTGTGCTAATGAAAAAGACTCCTGATTTGTTGGTGTTCACCTTTTGCCCTGATGTAGACATATATTTTTGTAGAAGTTCTTTGAATTGTGTTGCCTCTCTACATGAGCTAGTGCCTGGTAGTATGGTATCATCAACAAACTGCTGATGAGTAATGTTCTTTGTATTTTGTGATACTTACTGCCTTGAATCTTTCCCTCTTGATGGGATTTATGTGTTGCTCTCCCCAAAGCTTCAGCCATTATTATGAATAAAAAGGGGGAAATCGGATGCCCTTGTCTTATACCTCTTGAAATTGGAAAAAAAGCCTTCTGGGTTACCATTAACCATAATAGAAAGTTTGGGTTTACAAATACAATTGATTACTAGATTTATCCATTGCTTGGAGAATCGAAAAGCTTCCATACATTTACATATGAATCTGTAGTTTACTTTGTCGTATGCTTTTTGAATATCTAGCACAATCAACACGTTGGGTTCCTTATCAGCTTGGGTTGTGTGAATTATTTCTCGAATGATGATTCCTCCTAGTATACATCTATTTGGAATGAATCCTATTTGTTCTTCAGAAATAATTTTAGGTAGTAATATTTTTAATCTATTAGCTAATGCTTTAGGCAATGTTTTGTAGATAGTATTACATAGCACTATTGATCTAAAATCTCCTAATTTTGAATAGTCCAATTTCTTTGGAATAAGGGTTACGAATGTGTTGTTAATTTCAGTCAACAAATTTCTTGAGTTGTATGTGGCCTCCAAAGCCTCGAATAACTCTTTGCCAAAAATATGCCAACATTTATGAAAAAAATTCGTGTTAAAGCCATCCGGGCCTTGGGCTTTATCTAGGTGCATATGGAATACATCCTCTTCTATCTCTTTAAAGGTGAACTTACTATTTAAACATTTGTTATCTCTTTTTGATATGAGTTTTGGGATGCTAGATAGCAAATCCTATTGGTCTTGTAAATTGGATCCATTTTCTTCATTATAAATATTTTCGTAATATTTAACAAATTTTGAGGCAATATCTCTTGGTTCATTTGCCCAGTTATTATTTGCTCCTCTAATTTGGGTAATTCTATTGATTGATCTCCTTTGTTTTGTAATATTGTGGAATTTTTTTGTGTTTCTATCCACTTTTGCTAACCAAATTTCACGTGATTTTTGTTTCCAAAAGTTTTCTTCTTTGGATAGTAAATTGTGGTGTTTGGCCAATAATTCTTTTTCTTTATAGCAGCTATCCGCATTCATCCCTTATTGGATTACTAGGGTGTTTAGATCCTCAATTTCTGCTCTACACTTTTCTTCAAAGATATCTCCAAATTTTTCTTTATTCCATTTGATAATTTTGCCCTTTAAATATTTGAGTTTTAAAATGAAACAAAACATTTTGGAATCTTCAAAGTTTCTTTCATTCCACCATTCCTATATTAGATCTATAAAATATTTATCTTGAAACAACATATTTTCAATTCTAAATGTGTTTCGAGTAGGTTTAGTGGGTTCCATAATTCCTAGTCTAATTGGGTAGTGATCAGATCTTGACAGCATAAGGGTTTTTGATTCGATGGAATAGTCAAAAAGTCCCAAGTTTCCTTTGAAGAAAAATCTATCTAATCTTTCTACTATCTAACTAAAGCCTACTCTTCTATTATTCCATGTGAATTTGTCGTTGCTGTTTTTGATGTCTAGTAGGTTATTACTATTAACC
The DNA here is from genome assembly GCA_028749045.1 of Cupressus sempervirens. Taxonomy (NCBI): domain Eukaryota; kingdom Viridiplantae; phylum Streptophyta; class Pinopsida; order Cupressales; family Cupressaceae; genus Cupressus; species Cupressus sempervirens. The sequence goes on along the minus strand of CM053783.1, from coordinate 795,011,589 downwards.
CATTTGGTAGAGTTTTTTTGGGATTGCGAGATAAGAGTAGTCTTTGGATTTTTCTTTGATATTAAGTATAGCATTAAAGTCACCTCCTTAAATATGGTAATCTCCTTGATTTGAGATTAAATGATTACTCAAGTCTGCCCATAATGCTTTCTTTTGATCATTTTTTATGGGTCCGTACACATTGGTCAATGTAAAATTTAAGTTAGAATTAATACTTTTAATTTTGCTAGATATCCAGTTGTTGTGCTTAGCTACAGTGTCATAGGAAACTTTCCAAGGGTCCCATATTATTGCTAAGCCACTTGATGCCCTTGATGACTACCAATTTTGTCTGCCAAATTTCTAGTTTTTCCTTTAGTTTGTTGGCTTCATCTTTACTTAATTTGGTTTCTTGAATTAGGATTATTTCTGAATTAAAGAGTTCTAAATATCTTTTAATTAATCTTTATTTGTTAGGGGCGTTAATGCCGCTAACATTCCATGATTTGAGTCTCATTACTCCCTGGGAAGGTGCTTCCCTTTCCCTACCTGAAATAATTTTGTGATTTTTGCTTGGTCTCCTTTATTACCTGCCATATTTCTAAGTTCACAGAGGGATTTCCATCCTCTCTTCTTTTGCTTTGTTGGTATTTTAGGTTTTGCTAATCAATCTTTTATTGTTGCTAAGCCGAGTATATCTTCTGTATTGTTGAATTGTGTTATTACTATATCATCTTTTTGTAACAACCACTTTTCCGGGTCTTAACTAACAACTAACATATCAAAGAAATGTAGTTATTACTTCATATTCATAGAAAGACAATTATATCAGTTGTGTTTATGTGAATGAGATTAACGGTTACAATCACTTAAACAAAAATCTCATAACTAACAATTGAAGATACCATCAATGAATTTACCAAAGAATTTAAAATCTACATACTGTAGAATTCAAAACCAAAAACCGTCTATGGATGCTTCTGCAAAACCCAGGTTAGTCCATAAAATACCTCTTAAGGAACAAATAGCTATACTACTTTATCGTAATGACAAATACCAATATATCATCTAGGGCATCAAATACCACTGTATCTTTTTGGGCCTCAATACCATTGTATCATTTAGGGCATCAAATACCACTGTATCATTTAGGGCGTCAATACCATTTTATCATTCTTTTCCTTTTTATTGCTAACTATGGCAATAACATTCAGTTAGAAGGTGCACTCATATTCATTATTCAAATAAATGAAGACAGAAATAACAATCCATCAGATAAAACCTATCTTTTGCATATAGTTATATTTCATGTTCAGTTGGAAGATCAACCGATCTAACTGGTTACCAATTATATTGACAAGAAAAATTGTTTTCAATAAAAGAAAAATAATTGAAACGATGATATAAATCAATCCATCTTATCTTCTTGCTTGAATAAACATCATAAAAATAAATTACATGTTACAATAAATGTTTGAATGCTTAACTTGTCTTTGTCTAATGCACGTCCTGACATCTTGTGGAGAGGGGAAACATTGTTAGGGGCTTAACCTCCCAACCACGGACCTTAAACTTATCCCCACACTTTCTCTAACTAGAAAGACCCTCCTATCCGGAATAGATATCGAACATCTTGTCAACCCTTGAGCATCCTGGTACTTAATCACACCACTTCACTTGACAATAGAGAATGAATTGGACATGCATGAGCTATTAAATGATTATTTAAAAGTAATAAATTTGTTGAATCAATTCTGATTTTGTTTTACTTGTTCTTGCAGGACTTTCTCTCACCTCTTCACCCTCTTTCTTGGCCATCCGGTTGGGTGAGTCCTAGGTGTCAAATGTTAGAGTAATCCAACTCTCTTGCTGAACCTCAACTGGTGTAAAGAATAATATTTTTTCAGAACTGTCATAATACAATTTTTATGGCTTGAGAACTTCTCTTTAAAGACTTAAAGGAAATAGTTTGATTCTGGAATCCGATTGTAACAGAGATGTTTGTGCATAACATATACAATTGATCTCAATTTAACATGGAAAGAATGGACTCATCGAATGTTTATTCGATTTTGCAATTCAATAATGATTCATGGAATTTATTGACACATATTTTACTACTGTAAATTCGATTGCAAACATTTATATAACAAAATACAACTTGGAATAACTGACCACATAACCTTATCAGGGAGATGTGAGTTTGGCTTGACTCTATGTAGCTGACTCCTCTTGACGTGAGTAATCCAAAGTGCAGAGCTCAGAGTAAACAGTAACTACAATTTGTCCTCAATCATTCGCAACAAATAATGATAAAAGAAAACATGAGAGAGAGGTATAAAATGCTGAACACCGGTTATTGGTTCTCCCGACCTGTATATAAAAGGAGGCATTCGAAAATAATAGAAGCTTCCAAGAAGCCGTGACTCTTGAACAATTATAAAAAGAAGAAGAATCGTCTTCTTGAGTCACTGATAAAAATGCCAAGTGTACATTGTCGCCTCTTCTAAGGAAGTAAATAAATATGGAAGAGAACTTGAAGGTTACTTATTCAAAAGGATAACATATATATATATATATATATATATATATATATATATATATATTTGCACATATACATATTATTGTGATGGCATCATATTTAATATTTTTCCAAGGTTGTACCAAGGTATGCATATCTAAATACATGTATCACCTAGAAGATTATTTATCTGCATATCTTCTCTCGGTGTACACATATTTAGATATACATATTTTAATAGATATAAGCTTGTATAAATTAATACTATGGTGTCACTTTATTTTTATATCTATGTGCATGTACATATATATATGTATTATATATTGAAGCGATGAGAATGTCAATCATAAACCATTAAAGGTATGTAATTTGATTAAGTTAAAATGTTAAAATGTTTTAAAGATTATCCAATAGCTTATGCGTGTCTAATGATTGTATCTTGCTATACAAGTCGCTAGGTCCTTAACCATGGTGATTTAAAATTCATACCCATTTGCCCAGTGATGGTGATGCCCCTGTACTCAATTTTTTTCTGACAATGCTTCCACCCCTTTGACGTGCTCCCTAGAAGGAAATTCTCCATAGTAAAATCATATTATTATAAGGAGTTATTATTCATAAATGATCGTAACGGCTAACCACCTTTTCACTTCCCATGAATTCATGATAAATAGCCAACTATCCACAATATCTTTAAAATATCATGATAACGATTAACTAGCATGCCATCTTCATATGAAATTATAATAATTAACCATCTTATCATTTCACTTGATTATAACAAATTTGAACTGTGAACCGACTTCATGTGAAATCTCAACGGCTATATGAACATTTTAAATTGGGTCAAAAATTCGGATGTAACATACCATTCTCCTTGCGTTTCATTTTCCTCGATCAACTTGAAATTGTAACAAACATTATAAAGGAGCATTTAAAATTGGGCCAAAATTGGGATGTAATGTACTATTCCCCTTCATGTTTCATCGTCCTCGATGATCTTTGCAATTTTAGACACTAAAAAATAAATTCCAAATACAAGATCATGATATCATTTCTTTTCAAATTTGAGTCAAAATCTAAGTCATGACCAAAAATCAAGGTCTATTATTCCTTTACTTCAATGCTTCTGGAAAGATGCTTGCATGATATCATAAATTTAAACACACACTCACTTGAGTTTACTTTACCATACATGAGATCACCTCAACATCACTTGAGTTGATTATGTTATAGGATATTCTATTTCATATTCCTGTCATACTCATGTAAACACTCACAATATCTTTAGTTCAATTCTCATATTAATATCTCAGATAAGAGAATTTTCCAACGTTCAATAGTTGAGAGTATTATAAACATTTAAAATTTGTAATTCCTCAATTAACATGTTCTAGATCATAACTTGATCACATAATTTAAATCGCTCATACATACCATCTAGCATATGGTACTCATTAATGAGTAGATCATTCTTGTAAACTTATAGGTCACCTGAAAAAGGTTAATAAATCCATGTTTTTCCATTTATGTAACCTCGGCCTTCATGCCCATCTTATCACAATAATCTTCATGCCCATCTTATCACAATAACATTTTTATTAGGATAACATCTCATGATAGAAATATACTTCATCTATAAAACAACCCAGTATGTCTTGATATTCCATTATATAAGTTCAATATCGCATGTGTATTAAAAAGGTATAAACATGATATTATGAAAGATCATCATACATCCAATCAAAATCATAAAAGTTAAGTTTAACATGGTACCACACTATATGTATCCCAATCTCTTAGCACTTGGATGACATGCCCACATGCAATTCCTGAGATGGCATGCAACTTGATGCTGGTATGTTTTGTCTACCATATTCCGATTGTGGTTTAGACTCTGAGTCCACAAAACTCTTACATTTCCATGGAACTCTACCTTTCATGCTGAATTTTCTTAGCTCAACCTTAATTTTAACTCATGTTAAAATTCAGTTCCGAAAATTCAAATTTGTATTTGCTGAAAAACACTTTCATTTGATATTTACAAAGGAATTGAAATGTCCTTGTATTATTCATTTTTTGAATATACAACTGATATTTACAAAAGAATGAAATGAATTGAAATATTCAAAGCGAAAGATCTCACACAAGCCGTGAGTTTAGCTACTACCTTTCATACATATTCAATATATAGAAAAAATAATACTATGAAGGTAGGGTTAGAGGTAACCAGTCATTGCCTTTTTAGCTTTTGATTGATTTAGTGATCCATAATGTTGTTTCTGGTCCAGCTCCTGATCCGCCAAGTTCCAGTCTTCATTTCCTTACATGAAGAAAAAGAGTGGAGTTGATCTCGAAAGATCTAAGCAATGACTGAATACCTATAATTAGTCATTCAATACATGTACTATCTTTCCCTATTCTGAATATGTATCAAAGATAGTTAAGTTAAAGAATGCAAGATCCAATAGAAATTTATAATGTTAAAGAGATATATTATTTTTGATATGAAACCTTTCATTATAATCAAGTACAAGCATGTTAATTTCATGAGGAACAGGTGCTGTAAAACTATGAATGCAAAATCACAGAAAGTGGTTTATGAGTGTCACAAGCCCGTGCTCGAACCTTGTAAACAGATTTCATTAATAGGACAGAGAATGTGACAACAATGTGCAAGCACATGATACAACAGTAAGAAAAGCATAATATGAAAGGGACATGTGTCTACTATAAATGAAACCTTTTATTATCATCTTGCAGATTTAAAAAAATAAAAATCAGCTAACTTGTTAAGGGGCAAGTTGTCATGACTTTGAAACCTTATAGAAAATATAGCAGTGGCAGTACTTGAGGGAAATCAGAAAAGAAAATTCCAGTATTGGAGTAGTTCTGGAACATATATTTTCAAGTGAATGTGCTGCAATAGGGTCTTAATAAATTCCAATATTAAAGTCCACACAAGACAGTATCAACAAATACATTAGAAGGTGCAAACAGAAGCATATCTATTCCTAGTTTTGCATAGTGCTCGGATTCAGTTTTCTTCACTATCTAACTAGAATCCCCACCAACATGAGCCTCCCACCCGCTAGCCATAGAATAGTAGGGGCCACTCACTGCACCGGGTCGGTATTGGGTTCTCGGGAGATAGAATTGGGTGGGAGCCTTACTATTCTAATGGGGTGGCGGTAGAAACATTGCAAGGGTAGTTGGGTGGGGGGGCCCTTGCTTGAATATAGTTTAGTGCCCCAGCTATAGTTCCCACCAATGTTACGTATAGAATCTGGGCAGTTGACCTGCCCCTACAATAATCTGTTTGGGGGAAGCCTGGGTAGTTCTCTACTATTTCAGTAGCTTATTGGGCTTTACCAATTTAGTATGCATGCAAAGGGCAGCATTATTGCAAGTAAGGGTATAGTGCCTTATGGCATCGGCCTGCCACCACAAGCCCCTCCGAGCCATCCTGCTGCCCCAATTAATCAGCTTGCTAGAGCCCGATTCGAGGACATCCATCTTTTGAACCCGTAGATCACCCCTTTCCCTTTCAATAGTAGGGCCCCTACTATTCTATGGGCCCACCATTCGTTGTGTCAGGTAACGGACGGGTAGAGTATAGGTGCCCACCCCTACTTCACTACTATCCCCTTTCAATAGCTTGCTCTAGCGTATCTATGCCATTTCCCCACCTATCCGGGCGTGTGCTTCGTCCGAGAGCTCCTTGCCCCCTATATAGTAAAGGGCCGCTTGAGGGCATCTCATTGATTGACCATAGAATATAATAGTAGGGGGGGGGGACCTGGTAACTTCATTACCATGTTTTCATGCACACCGTCCACCAAGAGCCCTTTAGAATAGTAGAGCCCCCACTATTGATCAAGATGTATAGATAGTCACCGAGGAGAGGAGATGGATGTGCACTTCGAAAACAAAATAGATCGATCTATTTATGCTTTGGCATGCATAATGTGTGGGAGTGACGATAGCATCGCCCTAAAATTCTATGGGCAGAGCAAGCCCATAAGGTAATGCATGCACCGAAACTTAGGAGGAAGAGGAGTTCATCGGCTTCTTTCTTAACTAGACTGGGGTTTGGCTAGGGCACTAGCCATTCCCTCCCACCTTAAGTAGTTTCGCCAATGGCTAGAACCCCTGCATGCTTGGGGATTCTAGTTGTGAGAATTGTAGTTACGGCGAATAGGCCTACAATTCTATAGGGCGAATTGAATTCTAGCTTCTCAATAATCTAAAAAGGGCCACTCCCTCTTCCTTAAACCTCTATCTTGCTTGTCGCGAGTGCTTATCCAAAATGCAGTGGGTCAATCTCATTTCTGTCGTTATTGCATGCATAGGCTTTGTGATTGACGAGGTAGCCGACCGACCGACACTTGATCGCTATCTCCTCCCACGCACCCCTGCATGCAGGGCTACCTTTACCTCTCCCTCTACCAAATAGTGGTGATGGGGCACTAGTGATCACCAACAACCTTTCAATTCAAAGAGGTCTCGAGTGTATCACCTTTCTCTCTCAGCTGACGACCCCCTCGATCCCAAAGCCTTAGGCATTTGATCGAACCCTTCTCTCTCTCGTCATTCGACTGCCCAATTGATCCCATTCTCTGTCTTATCTACGTAATAGGACTAGTGCCCCATTATTTGTAAGGGTCCTACCCCCTCTTATTCTAAGGGGACTGGCATTACCTGAAGTGCATAATCTGTTGGTTTAGCTAATACTCAGCTAATCTTGATGTTTCTGGTTTCTCGATGAATCGATCGAATCAACTATGGCCTATATTTTCTTAGGGAACATGAGCGATCCATTTATGGGTGATCACACTCTTAGCCGCACAGTAGAGGGAAATAAAGCCGGCCGCCCAACAATAATATCGGCTCGACACAACAACAATAGAATAGAGGGCGATTCAATCACTTAAAGTGGGATCGCCTTAGAATAGTAGGGGGGGGACCTTACTAGAATTTAATTGGCATGACTCGGAAGACGTACATGCCTTAGACGAGGATCGATCGCCCACCCATTCTATGGGCCCATGGTATCGAGGTGCAGGCTTGTGACCCAACTAGCCGAGCTGGGTCAAGCTAAGGATTCGGATCCGGAAAGAGGTCTTTAGCTGTTGTGTTTTGCCCACTCAATATAGGGCGATGAAGCTGTTTTTTGCATGTAATGGAACTCCTCTTTGTGCTCGATAGGCCAACCGGACAACATATCTCCTCAGTGAAATGACCTCTTTTCATAAATTGTTTCAACTAAACTATAGTTGAGAGGCCCTATTATTATATTATTCCAGCATAATTTGAGGGTGCAGGGTAAGCGGTATTTATGAGTAACCGCCTTACTCTTAGTGAGAGGAATGTGCACTCAATGGATGGGAACTGCTTTTCTATCTAACGAATACAAAATGCTTATCTTGCATCGCAATTGAGCCGCCCATAAAATTCTAGGGTAGGGAACCCACTAAAGAATGTCGGCGGCAGATGGGGGGGCCCTACTCTATAATGAGGGGTGGTCATCTTGCATGCACAGTGTTGCCTAGCCCTTACAACGCCCATCCCAACATCAACAGGCCCAATTGGTCTTTTTCTGGCACTTTCGATGATTCTTTCGTGACAATCAACATGGAAAGTGGTCGTGTCTCTATTCCCACTTGTTGTCGTCAGCAAGCATCCGTCCGCATCCATCCCTAGACACATCATATGAGGCCGGGGCTAGCTATATAGGTAGGGGATAAATCTCTTCCCCGCCTAAAGTTCTTTAGGGTGCGTGCCCTATAGAACTTTAGGGCCGGGGGACCGGCTATACGGGAACCCTTGCTGGGGCAGTGAGTGGACATTGCCCTATAGGGGCTTGATAGGGGGCTTTGGGTCCCACACTAATCTGCCCTGCACGAAGAAGTTAATGCACCCACCCCACCCCACTAGTTTAAGGTAAGGTAAGGTAAGGGCACGCAAGCAAAAGGAGCCCTTTAGAACCTTAAAATTCTAGGGGGGCATGATGCCCTATTATTATATTATTCAAGACAAATTATCATGCTTCATTCCACCAAACCCCGAAAATGCCTCCTAAACTCTTGGGGCTAATAGATAGTAAGGGATAAGTGCCTTTAGAATAGTAGGGGCCCACCCAACTACTTTACCACATGAACTGCAGGGGGAGGTGTTCATGAGGATATAGTGATTCCCTCCCACCCTGTATGGAGGATATAGCTATTCCTCCCACATGAACACAACTATACCCTCTTGTACTCTAGCAGGTTAATGCCATTTACTCTAGCAAGTGGAACTACATTAATCGTATGCTAGCAGGTTAATGAACTAAGATTCCAGATGGGTGGGGGGCTAAGGGTACTCTAGCAAGTGACATTAATTGTCTTCTAGCCCCCTGCATGCGTACCCCCTACTGTTTGAAAGGTAAGGGCTAGCCCCCTATGATAGGCAGATCGGGCGAACCGTGGATAGACACCGGACAACTGGATCATATCCTCATCTATCTATCCATCCGGATGGAGATGATTTGAGTGATCAGTCATATCACGTATATAAAGGATGGATGATAGATGCGACTATCCAGCCGTAGGGGCCTCTGCAGGTTCATGCAGACGCAGCACCCTGCATCAGGCTCTACAACTTATCAGCCGAGGGGGTAGATTAATTGGGGGTCAGCCTATTTTTGTTGATGTATCTTTCCTGAATCTCAAAATGCGCAAAGGGGACTTATTGCAAATTGTTTAAAGCTCATTTATTCAATAAAACAGGTAGCATGAAAATAATGGAAGCAATGCTTTTTAGAGAAAAGCAAGAAGTAAAGGAATCCTTATTGCCAAAGTAAAATATAGAAATACCTATGATAGTTTTGAAATTTATAAAGGAAGATATGAATTCCAGCTATGTAAGAATGAATGCACTGTTTTAAAAAATGAAGTAAATACAGTGATCTTTCAGCAGCAAACTCTTGTCAGGTATAAAGAAAAGATCATGCTTATCTACAGCCAATATGTCGTACAGTCATTTTTCAATGGTGAGATTGCGGAAACAATGCAAACGAAAAGCCCATATCTAATTAGAAGAAATGCCACAGTATAGACTGCTGTCATGATAACAGAAAAACAACTAAAGATCAAAATGTACCCAGCAACTGAACCATGGTGGTTAAACTGAAAGGCAATAAACCCTACAAAGATACCAATAGTACGTGAATAAAATAGTGATACCTTCAAGAAGAACTGCAGATGGAACATTATTTGTTTCTTAAAAATGTTGCAAAGTAACAAGCATTACCTTATAAATCATGGCAACAAAGCTTTATCATGGTGATTTCAAGGCAGTCATGGCTTCAAATAAAGTGAGCAGTTTCAGCAGAACCAAACTCATAGCAAAAATTCTTGCATCTACAAAAATTGTCAAACAACAAATCCAGATATGGTGACAACAGTAAGTGTGGCGCCTCAAGTAATGTTCATAATGCAAGCAAATGAATGGAAACATAATTCTAGTCGCATAAAAATCAAATATGATAGTTTCAAAGAAACCTTATTCCAATAAAAAAAAAAAAAAAAATTTCCTTTAGGAATGTAAAAGGGTTTTCTTCAAAACTTTATACAGAGCTCTTATGACAGCTAAATAACAAGAGGATTAAAAATCCTACAAAGAAAAAACGTTATTTGTTTCTAAAAACATTGCAAAGTAACAAGTATTACTTTATCAATCATGGCAACAAAGCGTTTTTCATGGCGGCTACCAGCCATGGCTTCAAATAGGAAATAAGAAATCATGGCTCCAGCCACACAACCAAACTCTCATATATGGTGGGTCCAGCAACAAAGAATCACATGCAAGTGAAAATATTTCAAGTCCCAGCTTGCATAATAACAATAAAATGCAGAGAAATCATGGTTCCAGTCGTGTGAAATGACTGCAATAGAGGAGCAACTTCAAAAAGCTCTCATGGCGGCTCTCAAACCCTAGCCTCGAGCTCTCCAAGCAAATGCAATATGCAAAATGAGAAGACTTTAGGGTTATGTGAAATGATTTATCCCTTTATTCTTTTTCTTAAGTTTTGAAGTCCGCTCTCTTCAAACCCTTTTACAAGCCGATGACTATAGGTTGGTGTTTTATTTGCCAATTTTTATGTGGACTAAGGTGTTATGGCACGTGTAGGTTTGTTAATTATGTTGATAAATCTTTTTATTAGCTTGTATAAGTCTTCTTTGTAAAAGCAAATATTAATGGTACCATTATAAACCATTTAATATTTTGCTATTTTCCATGCCAAATAGAGTGATGGACCTATCCATAGATATGAGTGACGTGTGTTTAAAATACTAAGTCTTAGGAGTTTTTGTTTTCAAAGACTTAGTACTATCATTTAAAGTCATGGAGAGAATATTTGAGGGATTTTTGAGTCATTTTAGGACTGTGGGTCAAATTTTGACCTTGTCCTGGTAGTTTGAATGTCTTTATGACCTTTTTGAGTGTTTTTAGGATAGTTAAACATGAGTCATTGGTTTCATTATGACTTGGTGGAGTTCATGGGGCAGTGAATCATCATTTTCAGTGGTTATGACTCCTATTTCAGAGGCACTTTTCATGGATTCAACCCTAAGGGGTTTGTATTTAGTATTTTGAACTCTAATTTTGGAGGGAGTTCTGAATATGCAAAAAACGGATTTTGTGACATATTTTCTACTGTCCTTAAGATATTTTTTATGTCTTTTGTAACTCTATTTTTCTGAATAGATATATGAATTGGAGCATTTTGGAGTAATTTTCTTCAAATTGATTATGAGCCTTTTCCTTTCTCAGTGGTTTTGTGTAAAAGTCTGATTGATTGATAAGATAAATTTGTGAGTTTTAGGAATTCTTTGTTTCTGTCTCAACCCTTACCAAATTGCAGGAGCGTAAGTCTGTTTGCAGGTTACATTGTGTGTTATTTCTTAGGACTGTTAAGTGAGATAATATTGTTTCCTTAGCTTTCCTTTCAAAAACCTCATTGTGAAATATTTATGCAAACCTTTACAAGGTAGAAGTGTTTAAGTCACGGAGAAAATATTCCAGAGTGAAGTTATTCATGTATTTTGTATTAGTATTTTCTAGTGCATCACTTGTTAACACAAGTTTTCATTAAATTTCTTTTGTTTAGAAGGCTATTAGTTGCATAGTTTTTCTTCCTTTTTCTCCAAAATTCTTTTATAGATTGTTCTTGAAGAGTATCAAGTGATAATAGAATAGGAACCGACCTAGAACCCGGAGGTCTAGTCACCTACATAAGTTACCCACAAACTTGTGATTGTTCCCATGTTCTCCAGAATTTCTAAGTATTTAGATGCTTAGTTTTAGGGTGCAAATTCTGGAGTTAACAATTAAGTTTAACATGGTACCACACTATATGTATCCCAATCTCTTAGCACTTGGACGACATGCCCACGCACAATTACTGAGATGGCATGCAACTTGATGTTGGTATGTTTTGTCTACCATATTCAGATTGTGGCTTAGACTCTGAGTCTACAAAACTCTTACATTTCCATGAAACTCTACCTTTCATACTGAATTTTCTTAGCTCAACCCATCCTTGGGTCATGGATTGATCATAAGAGTTTGAAATAAATCTTCATAGCTTCTTATATAGTAGCTCATCTGAGCATGCTCATCATTCGCCTGTAAATATTTGGAAGTTTATCTTTTTTTCAGGGCTTTCATGCCCATCTTGTTAGTGTAATGTTTCAAGGAAAAAACTTAAGCCAAACAAAAGTTACATCTATAAATAGGCATTGATAGTTTCAGTTATGCAAGTGTGTTTACATCATACTAGAGCACAAAATGGCCTTCTTGTCATTTAATCAACATCATAAAGAATTATCATTGTTAAATTAAAAGAGTTCTCAAAATCATGGTTCATAATTTTATTTTTCCTTCAATTCGAGTCCAAAATAGATAACAAATTATTACTACCATTTCTCATGAACAGGAATATAATTGCATAAAGTATAATGCTGGAAACATGCAACTGAAAAGAAATATCTAGCCATCATTAGGATTTAGATAAACCGCATCAGGGTTATAGTAACTAGTTTGTATTGTGCAAGCCTTGGCATTTGGACCTAGTTTAATCTTCTCATTCTCTACTGAGAATGGCCCTCCCTTCTGGGATAAGGCATGTAAGAAATCGAGCAAAATGAAAACTTTTAAACAATCCAAGAGAGTTTAATGTGAAGAATATTACCATAAATGAGTTTCCCAATGGATCAACAAGAATGGAGACAAGAGATTTTGAAAGGGGAAAGCAAAGAAAACCCCTTGTGTAATATTATGAATGGAAGACAAAAGCCCTAAGAAATGAGAGAGAAAGAAGGTGGAGCAAATAACTCATTACAATAATATCAAGATGATGTGTAGAAGTAGTAGTATGGAGGAATGAGAGAGGCATCTCTTTTATAGAGATGAGAAAGGAGTTGTATGTGTAACTCCCATTTCTATGAACGCCACCATTCATAATAAGTGTGTGCAAAGTGTCAATATCCTCTTAAGGAGGATAAACTAATTTCCTTTATAAAAGAAATTACAAAAAATAGTTATCCTCACATGTTGACTAGAGGACAAGAGAATAACATGTCCTTCACATGTGTACAATAGGACAAACTACATTTAGAGATACCTTGATTTATCCCATTTAATAAATAAATACAACCAAGGAAAGATTACTACTTCTAACATCCCCTTTTAATCTTTACTTGGGGAACTTACATCAAAGGGAGTTAAACCCAATTTACAATAGTACAACTTGATTTTTTGAAATATCTTCAATCGTACAAGAGGTCTTGTATTAGCATGGGTACATTGTTGGAGAGCCAAGAGAAGTGGATAGCCCTTCAAAGTGTGATACATCTTCAAGAGGTCTTGTATGTGCCACGATGTATTACCTAAAACATGGAAACAAGAAACAAGGCAACTATCCACGAGGAGAATTTTATCTTATATTCAAGTTAGAAAATTTGTAAGTATAAGTAAACTCGCATAGAATAAATTGGAATAGAGTGTAAATTAATAAAGATAAGTCATATTCTTCAAAGAACAAATATGCTATCAAAGCTCTCAAGAAAGGAATACACAAGGCATAAATGACCGTAGACAAGGCCAATTAATAAAACCAACATCAATAATGCATCAATCATGTGGATATAGACAGTCCACTAATAAGTCATTTCACAACAGGTTAATGGGTGATCAATCCATAGCTTGCATGACTCACAATTTAAGCAATGAAGTATACTTAATATTATGTGACATGTTTTCAAAGATACCAAAGGGAATAAATATGAGTATTAACAATAGATTGCCTTCAAATAAGACTTAAATGCTTTCAAGATGGGTCAGATTAATTGAAATTGGAGGAAAACTCCAAGAATAAATGGTATAAACCATAAAGTGCCAATATGGCAAGAGAATGATGCTAGAAAAGCATAAACTGCACTTGTGCCACTTAGTAGAACAAAATAAATGTTGAAGGCAATAGTGTTTAATAACTCATAATCCCAAGGAATAAGAAAAAGCAAAAAAAATTATTTACTTATGTTAGATGTAAAGAATGCACTCATATTTGACAAGTCACAAAAGACACAATAATTTGTATATTTATTGAGATATATTTGTGGGCCCCCATATATATTCACGAATAAATATACTTGAAATATCATGGTATGAATCATGCAAATACAAGTAAGATCATATTTATAACAAAGTCATAATTTCTAGGCAACATACTAAAGAGAAAATGCCAAAGATGATGAATGGGGATCATTAATATCAAACAATATTTGCAGTAATTATTCCACCTAGGTTGAAGTCAACCCATTCTAGAAATTGATCTCTTTTACTAAGTAATTTTTGAAACCATTTATTTGTTCTCTTAATAAATTTATCACTAGAAGAAGAGTCATGATGTATGAATGCATCATTTGTATCAACATTAGCATTATTACCTTTATCTATAAATGCATCATTACCATTACCACTATAAGAAAGAATAGGAGGAATAAAGGTAGATATATGAGGAGTAGGGTTTAGAGGAGGTTGGTCCTCCATTAACACAATTTTTCTTTCACTAAATTGTACGTTTTGAGCATTAGATGAGTCATGCAGCTTATTTTCTGCAATACAAACATTTCGTGCTATTTGCACTTTGTTAGTAACATGATTACTCTTAGATGGAGCAATAGGAGGTAAAATTTCAACCATATTAGATGAGATATGATCAGTATTCAAATGAGCAAGCTTTTCATGCTTGATATTAAAAGCAATATCTTTGTGCAAAGAGTTTCTTGAAGAGGTGAACCCAGAAAATTGAAATAAATTATCATGGCCTAACTTAGCATTAGCAACAACTTCGTTAGTGTTAGGATCAATAACATAGAACATATTCTAATAAATTTCAATTTTATAATCTTGACATAATTTAACAATAGAAAGAAGATTGTATTTCAACTTAGGAACTTAAAGGACATCATGTAATTTTCCATTTGGAATATTGACATTCCCAAATCCTTCAACTTTACAACTATGATTATTAGCTAATTGAATTGGAATATTAGAAGGATCGGGTTTTAAAGAATCAAACACTTCTTT
This sequence comes from Cupressus sempervirens, assembly GCA_028749045.1. Lineage (NCBI taxonomy): Eukaryota > Viridiplantae > Streptophyta > Pinopsida > Cupressales > Cupressaceae > Cupressus > Cupressus sempervirens. Next base: position 794,996,453 of record CM053783.1, on the reverse strand, counting down.
ATGATAAGTAACATGTTGAGACGCGCCAGTATCTATAATCCATTCTAAATTTTTAGGAACATTGTAACTAACAGTAAAAGCATGACGGGATGGATGAGAGTTTTGATTATTGTTATTGATAGGTTGCTTATCTTTTTGTTTTTTAAAACAATTATTAGTTACATGACCATCTTTTCCACAATATGTATAGTGGGTTATTTTATTATATTGATTAGGATGAGTATTATTACGATTTGTGTTTTGATTATTATTATTAAAATTATGATTATTATTATAATGAGTATTAGGAGAATCATTATTAGAAGATTTAAAATTCTGATTTTAACTTTTAGACACAAAGGCATGTTCATTAGATCTAAGACTACCAAATTGTAATAACTTAGCTTCTTTTTGACGCAACAAATTTTGAAAAATACTATACGTTAATTGAGTAGACGAAGTAGGAATAGCAAGTTGAGAATGAACATTAGTAATAAATTGTTGAAATTGCCTAGGAAGACATTTTTTTAAAATAATGGTAATTAATCTAATATCGGTGAGAGTAATGCCTAGACCAATTAGTTGACTTTTAATATAATCAAACTTAAGTAGAAACTCATCCATAGATTTAAAATCAGTATACCTCAAGTCTTCCAAATTGTCTTGCAATTGAATCTTGCATGATTCAGATGGTTTGTCATACATTTGCTTCAAAATATCTCAAGCTTTGTGGGCAGTAGTACAATGAGCAATTAGAACATATGAATTAGGGATAAGAGATATACTAATGAGGCCAAGGGCTTTTTCATTTTTAGTATTCCATGCATTTTTTTCATCTTGTGTAGCCGAGGTACCGGGAACTACAGAAGGGTCAGTAGCAACATCTAAAATATGCTTAAATCGAAAAATGAAGGAGAGATGTGTTTTCCAAGCATGATAGTTCAAATTATTTAACTTAATTTCTGAAATTAGAGTAGACATGATTAGTAAAAAAAAAATATCCCCCTCTAGAAACGTAATTAAATTATAAAAAGAGAAAAATAATAAACTTGAATTATTTATTTGTTTACTAAACTTTAGTATATTAAAAACTAAATAAGCAAAAAAAATTTGATAACTTTTAAACTTAATTTTTTGAGCAACTTATTTTATTTTTCAAACCACATGTCCCTTTTGATTTTTATTTAAATATAATAATTAAATTATTTCTAATTCTAAAAAATGGCGAAGTTAGGAATTTATTCTAAATATATCAATTCAGATTGTAGTTTATTTTTTAAGAAAAAAAAGCAAGTTACGTAAGGAAAACTTAGCCCACCAAAAAGTTTTAAATATCAATTAATTAAGCTTTGAAAAACCAGTCTTTAAAAACTCTTATAAAAACTTTCCTTTTAAAAAAAACCACAATATTCTTAAATCTATCATAAAGGAAACCGATAAGAAGTCATCATTTTAATTTTTAATTTTAAAAGACTTGTTTGAAACAAGAAAAAGAAGTTTGACCACGATTGAGTAGGAAAAGAAAATTGTAAAAAAAAAAAAGAGATGGCAGAGACTTTTTAAATGTAAATATTGCAAAAACTATAGAGAATAAAATAATAATGATGAACACACAGAGAACAAAATCTGCTCTAAATTAAGGATTGAGGTCTAATTTATGTGAAGAACGGGTAGAGTGAAGCAGGTTGCGTGCATGAGAAATTAGAGAGATAAACTACTAATGCTTAATAAAACATTGTCATTCAATGATTAATAAAAAAATTGACAACCAACCAATGATAAATTAGTAATGAGTTTTTTAAATAAAAAATATTACAGAGCAATTATAAGTGAATCATTACCTTACTAGAATAGATATATAAAATGACTAAAACTGAACAATGAATAATTGAAAAAGTTTAATAACCCTCGTGCATACATGAATATAAACTTTTGCAGTTGATGGCTACGCCTACGTAGGTATTTTGCCTGAACAGATATATATTCAAATGAGTGTTAAAAGAAATGGTGTTACTATTTGAATACAACTCCAACACAGGGCTACGAAAATCTAATCACGCTTATGGTTTGAAAGAATGGATGGCAAAGGCGTAAATCTGATAGCTCACGCAGAATGAAGGCAACACTCACACAAGAGGATAGTAGCTCAAAAAATATCTCACGCAATGTGAGCAATAGCTCTCTCAAGAGGAGCAGGCCGATAATAAGCTAGAAACAAAAAGAAAGTAATGAGATTTAGGAATATAATGAATTGAACAAAAGTAACATTCCAACTGTTGGCCAACACAAATATGATTGGCAGAACTATTAATAGAAGAAGAATAATTATAGAAGAGTGACAGAAAAATAATAATAATAGAAGGCAGAGCTGATGAAAATAGCTACATGCAAAGCTTAAAAAGTGAAAATAACAAGGAAGGGCACAGGGAGTTGCTTAATTGTTTATCCCTGGTACATTACAATCTTGGTGAATGCTGCATTTTGGCAGTGATGGAAAATAGGGTCCAAATCTGATCGGTTAAAATAAAAGGGTAATGTGAGATATTGGCAGCGATGGGTTTGAGATGCCGCACTTGGTCTGATGTTATTGCTGCAATGGTGAACAAGTACTCAAGGGATCCTGACAAATCGACAAAGCATGCAAGGCTTGGGGCTCACAATCAAAGTCTTGATATATAGCTTAGAAGAGGTTTGAAATGTGAAATGTGCTTGCTATAGGAAATGTTGAAAGAGCACACAAAAAGCAAGGCTACGATAAAGAGCAACAAAAAAAGTTGAGAATAATATATATATAAATATTATTATTACTAAATGAATAGAATAGAACATAACAAAAGATCTCAAGTTAGTAAGTATGGATCCAAACACCAAAATTCCAGAGACTAGAGTTGGTGATGGACCTGCAATTTATCCGTCAGTTGTTGTGAGCCCAATAGAGCTGCAGAGTACAAAAAGAAAAGTACAAAGATAAACAAAGCTAAAATATTTAAATCCAGGCTGAAATATAAAACTATAATAGGACTTGATCTATTTTTAATGAAACTTGCCAAAAAAAAAAAGATTAAAGAGTTTTGATAGGATGGATTAATATTTTGCAAAACCCAAAAAAGAGATATTCAACTTGCAACAAGACTATTAGTGCTAAGTGCCTCTTGTTTTGGTGGCAAGCCTCCTAATTCAAGAGAGAGAAAAATGATTTTTTTCCAATAAAATAACCCTTTGGCGGAAAGCCTTCCAAAGTGGGGTAGATCAAAGAATATATAAAGAAACCAACAACACAAAAGATTAGAAATGATTTTTTTAAAAAAAAATTTTCTTCTCTCAACAAAAATCTCCAAAATGGTAAGCCTCTCAAAAGCTTGAAACAAGGATTAGATAGCTCTGATACCATGTAAGAAATCGAGCAAAATGAAAACTTTTAAACAATCCAAGAAAGTTTAATGTGAAGAATATTACCATAATTGAGTTTCCCAATGGATCAACAAGAATGGAGACAAGAGATTTTGAAAGGGGAAAGCAAAGAAAACCCCTTGTGTAATATTATGAATGGAAGACAAAAGCCCTAAGAAAGGAGAGAGAAAGAAGGTGGAGCAATTAGCTCATTACAATAACATCAAGATGATGTGTAGAAGTAGTAGTATGGAAGAATGAGAGAGGCATCTCTTTTATAGAGATGAGAAAGGAGTTGCATGTGTAACTCCCATTTCTATGAATGCCACCATTCATAATAAGTGTGTGCAAAGTGTCAAAATCCTCTTAAGGAGGATAAACTAATTTCCTTTATAAAAGGAATTACAAAAAATAGTTATCCTCACATGTGGACTAGAGGACAAGAAAATAACATGTCCTTCACATGTGTACAATAGGACAAACTACATTTAGGGATACTTTGGTTTATCCCATTTAATAAATAAATACAACCAAGGAAAGATTACTACTTCTAACAAGGCACATGTACCATTCTGGTCTTGCCATCCAAACATACTAGTGTTTAGAATGTACGCTCAGTAATAGATGGCATGCCTGATTAATTGGCACCACTGACATCTTGTGATCAAATTAGGCAAGCATGCCTCTAAACGACCTTGGCCAAGGATTTAGATTGGCAAATGAACAGTCCGATCACCACCTCCCTACTTGCCAATCATAAATCATTAAAGGTATGTGCTTTGATTAAGTTAAAATGTTAAAATGTTTAAAACATTATCCAATAGCTCATGTGTGTTCAGTGATTGTATCTTGTTATACAAGTTGCTAAGTCCTTAACCATGGTCATTCAAGATTCATACCCATTTGCCCAGTGATGGTGATGCCCCTGTACCCAATTCTTTTTTGACAATTCTTCCACCCCTTTGACGTGCTCCCTACAAGAAAATTTTTCATAGTTAAATCATATTACCATAACAAGTTATTATTTATAAATGATCGTAATGGCTAACCACCTTTTCAATTCCCATGAATTCATGATAAATAACTAACTATCCGTAATAGCTTTAAAATATCATCATAACGGTCAACTAGCATGTCATTTTCATATGAAATTATAATGATTAACCATATTACCATTTCACATGATTATAACAAATTTCAACTGTCAACTGACTTCACATGAAACCTCAATGAATATATGAACATTTAAAATTGGGTCAAAAATTGGGATGTAACACTTTTGCTATGATTCCTTCTTCCATCTTTAATCTCAATGCTTGTTTTATCTTATTGTTAAATGTTGTTATATCTTTGTCATTTTCTGATTCACCTTATCACAAGTCTCTTGATTGAGCTTCTTATGTTTTGTCCACTAAGGGTAACTTATGTTTTTTGTCTCAGTATTAATCTTAGAGAATTTCTTATTTGAGGTGTCGTCCACAGAGATGTCATCATTTGGAATATTTGCTGATTATGCTCTGATGTTCCTATATTCTTTGGTAAAGTTTTGTTTCCTTTTGTTGGATCAATTTCTTCATGAGATGAGTCAAATGACATTACATAGTCTACAGTTGGGTCACTCTCTGATTTGAGTTTGCCAAAATTTTGAGTAAGGGTTTGTGTTTCTTTTCTTGGGTTTTTTAGTTACTGATCTATGCTCCTTGGGATTCATGATTTCTGTCTGTTGCTCTGTTACTTTTTGATCTACAGTTTCCCGCCTACTAGGTACTGTAATATAATTTGGGTTTATCCTTTGATGAGGGGTATTTAGGTCTAACTCTTTTGTTGTAAGTTCTATCAAGCTCACATCCTCTATTTCTTTTAGTTTTGGGTCTTCCTTCATATATTCACTTATTTTTTCAAAAGACTTGGTTAGATCTCTTGAATCCTCCTTTTCATTGGTGCCACCAGTATTGTTGATTAAGGGAGATTGACCATTTCTAAAAGGAAGATCAATAAGTGTTTGTATTTGATTTGAGTCCTTAATGGAATGTTGGTTTCTTGCCTGCTGATGGTTGTTATGGGCATTTTCCGATAGCGTGAGTTGGTCACATATGTTGTTATGGATTAAAATAATGTCCTTCATCAAATGGTTGTATGTGCATATGTTCTCTCTTATTTCCTCAATGTATAATTTTGTCGTTTACATAGTTCACATTGCTCCAACCTATTGATATTTTCTATCATGTTGACTCTAGGTGGATTTATAGAAGTAGAATTAAAATCATTTATTGGTTCCTTTGTGTTCTCATTTTGGTTTAGTTGGTTCATCTTTTGTGCTTTGCCTTCTTTATTCATTGCATGCTTTAACTCGTCAATATGCTCTGGCTCTTCTTCCACAATTTCCCGTTCTTCAAATTCACCTATCAAGAAACAAATTTGACTATGTATGCAGGGTTTAGAGTTGATTAACTTTAAAATTTTCTGGTCTGTTTCTGATTTGTTGTAATTACAAATTTTAAGTATGGCCATTTTTACTATCCCTAATTAACCTTGCTACTTCGGGAAAGATCTTATTTAAATTTGAGTTCCTATGAATATACCTTATTGAGTCTATACTAAAACTGTCTTTTATTTCTGAATCAAACAGGGTTATACTTTGGGTATCTCCATTTTTTTTTTGCATATTGTAGATTATATATTGATCTATTCGTTATAAGTTTGATTGAATTAAATCCTTCTAAGTCTGATTTTATTGTAACCAGAATTTTAACTTCATTCAATTCTTTGAAATCTGATTCAATGCCTACACATTTTCCTATTGAGTTCCCTAACCGTTTTAATATATGTGCAGTAGTTTTATTGGTAAATTTCTGAAAACTATCCATGTTGGTATGTCTAATTGATAGGCAGCTTCTTTGTTGAAGTTTGGTGACCATTTGATAAAATTTGCATAATAGCCTTTGTAAAAACATAAAGGACCAGAAGTAAATTCATCTCTAATTTCTTTATTCTTACATTGTAGAAAGGCCAAATTGTCTCCGCATAATTTCTTTAACCATTTAACCTGTTTTGAATCTTTGGTTTTTGGTCCATTCTAATGGGCAAAGATACCAAATGATTTCTTCACTATATTCATTACTGATGATTATGATGTTTTCCTTGGCATTTTGATTAGTGCCTGACTGCTTTACTAACTTGTCTGTGGTATTGATTCTGAAGGATTGAATTTTATTTTTACCAGATTTGGTTTTCTCTCCCAAATTGTAATTATTTTGCGCCATTATAGCCGCATAACCTTTTCGGTTGTGAGACAACTTCCTTGTGTTGTAATCATCATATCTCATGCCTTGTTCAATACTTGGGTAGATTCATGATTTTCGTTGAGTTTATTGAGATTAGGTTTTGATCTAAGGTTATGAAACCCTAGATTGAAAAAGCCCTAAGAGTTCTTCTCCTAACTTATTCTTACTTTACTGTCTGATATGGATTTTAAGGTCTTTGACTACGTTGAAAATGAGCGCTTGATTGGGGGAATGTGTCCATGATCATTTTTCTTCTTTGTATATCTTACTACCGTAATCCACTCTTTTTCCATATCATTTGATCTACATTTATTAGGGTTCCGATTACACACCTTTTTAATGCTTCACGTGCCTCCTGGATCCTTCTGATCTTCAAAATGGGAATTTGTTTTATTCCTGCTTGAATTGTTTTTGGCATATTTGATTTAGGCAAATTGGCTTCTTTTCACTTCAACAGAAGGAAACTTGGACAATCTTTGAATTTTTGAATCCTCGATATTGGAGTTTGATTCGCAGTGTTTCCCCAAGGATTTGTTAATGTTGTAGCTTCAATCGGATTGAATTACATAGAGAAAATTCTTCTATAGTTATTGGTCAATCATCAATTAGACAAACCCTCTTGTGTACTTATTTATTTATTATATATATAATATATATTATGTATACTATATTAATATTAATATTGTCTAATTAATGATTGACTAATTTATTACCAAAGAGACATGTCTCTTCTATGGATATTTATATAACCTTCAAAACTGCATTTGGAACATATAGAAATAAATAGTAGTGCTTAGTACATTTGCATAGATCCTTTCACTTAACATGGTATCAGTGTCAGGTTGCAAATGTAAGAATTCATACAAGGAGGAAAAGAAAATAGATCAGATTATGAAGATATACGTAAAAGAATATTATAGTGTAGATGTAGGAAATGAAGTTCCAACCAAGCTCGGAAGTTATACACCCAATATGTCATACGTCTCTGACGACACTCATGGATACTTTAGGAAGACACGAGATTAACGCATACAAAATAAGGAAACATGCTATTATTTAAATTATTATTTCAAGAAATAATGAAAGATAAATAACAGATATATGTTGAAATCCACACTGCTTATAGTCTGACTATACTTAAATGTCTGAAGCGTGAATCTATCTCCACATGACAACTGCAGCTAATACCAAAGTTGTTACAACATTAATATTGGGGGATGCAAAAATAAAAATGTTGAAGCAGGTTTCAATCCTGCCCATGACGGTTCATAATAAAAAAGGGTTGTTGAAGCTTTCATGATTGGTTGGCATAAAGCAAAATTATGATTGAGTGCTTGGAAATAAATGGAATCAAATTCTGAGGAAAAAATGACACCACATCATCTTTGACCAAAGGAAAAGCTAAAGAAATAAATTAAGGATGAACCTAGAAGGGCATAAACATCATTAAACAAATTATGTTTTAGGGGACACCGCCAGCATGGATAGGTTGGTGAAGTCACAACGTATGTGCGGTTAGAAAGACTACACACAGAGGTGAGTAAAAGAGAAGTCCATTCCAATATACCATATAGTGATACAATGGAAAGATATCAGACAAGGAGATTTTCCAAATACAAAAATACATGTATTCGTATCAACCACCATTCAAGAATTAAAAATTGGCTCTTTCATATACGAACATAAGAAGGTTGCTAAATTAATGAAAATAGCAAAGACAAAAATTAGTATATGACAATGATTATGTTAATGGGCAATATGATGGGATTATATCAAGATCCATCAATATCAAACTATAGTTATGGAGAGTTGTATACGGTACAAGACTAAATTGATTTGGATCAAGTGATTTGGAATAAGATCAAGAAGGAAATTCGTATACTCTCAAAAGCAGCAACGAAGAATGATTAGAGTCATTAGAGATAATTTAGACATGTCACTACAAGCTAAGCATGTATTTGACCTCGAGCATCATCATATAGGTTTTGTGGATGATTATATTCAGTTGCAATTATTCTACAATTTCTTTAGACACTTTGGACTAATTAATATTTGAGGTTTAAATCATCTAATCATCTAATTGTCACTTCAAATATAGAGGTTGATGACTAATAGAGTTTCTATGGTTGATATCATTCTTGCATGATTGTCTTTCATTTTGACTACAAACTCTATAAACAATGGAATAAGTGGGAATTTACATTGTGAGGAGGCGAGGAGGGGGAGTTCTCAAATGTCTATGGACCCTCATGTGCAGATAAGTATTCCTATCTTTTACATTTATCTACTCATTGTTGTCTCTCTCCTATTTGTAATTCTATACATACTATAAGAGTTATTTGCTTGAATCTTTTTCCTTTATGTCTGAGGATGTTCTTGCAGGAAAAGAAGGTTGGTACTTTACACATGCTACCAAATATTGTGCATGCTCAATCTTATGACAGTAGCTTTAACGAAGTTGTGCTCTAGAATTCATTAGTCATCTGATGATCAGATTGGATAAATTGAGGCCCTTGGAGCGAACATCCTTGATGATTGAGGTTGAGTATTCTTCGATTAAGAGGGAGTCCGATAGGCATCCTTGGGCGAAGAGAGCCTTTAAGGGAGTAACTATAGGACCTGACTTCCCAGGATCATTGTTCATAAGGAGAATTTTAAGGTGTAATCCCTTGTGAATGATATCTTCTTAATGAGGGAGAAGTTTGTTGCCCCACTTTTCCACCATATACAAATTCTTGCAAAGTGGAGAGTAAACTAATGTCACGTTCTGTCAAGTCAGGTCACTAGGTCTTTCTTCATAGGGTGCTGAGTTTCTCCATCGGGTTTTCATCTTTTCCATTCTCCCATATCACAGTTAGCCCGGGTGGGTATTTCTTGGTTGTCATGAGTCTTAGGGGTAGTTTAGAGCCATCCTCGATGCTACATCTTTTGATTTCCATGCAGCTCATTTGATCTGGAGTTAGAGAAAATTGAATTGGCGGAAAATCAAACTCCAGGTTCATCCCGGCGGGTTTTCGCACCCCAAAGGCAAATTTTCCCAAAGACTGACAAATGCTATTTATAAGCTTCCTCGAAGAAAAGTGGATCATGATAAGAAAAGATCGTTCAAGTGATATCATAATCTCATGGCGAGAACCAATTTAAAGCTTGGAAAATGATCAAGATAAGCATCGGCGAAAAACCAGAAAAGAGCTTCATGGCGGACTTCGAAATTAATAATCAATTTTCCGAAAAGGTATATGTAAAGGAATTGAGAAAGCCAATGGGCCCCACCCCTCACTTTTGAATTCAGTTTTGTGTTTTCCAGAGGCTTAAAATAAAGTGAATAAGGCGGAGGAAGTAAAACAATGAGTATTGGCGGAAAAACAAGTTTCTTCTTCTTCATTGCGGGTTTTTGCACCTAGCAGGTAAAACTCCGCAGAGATCCATACTTGCTACTGGTAGGCTGAAACAAGGGTACATAAGTTGCATAATGGTTAGATCGTTCAAATATCATCGAATCTGCATAGCGGAAATTACTCAGAGCTCATTAAGATGAGCGAGATAAGCGTTGGCGGAAAATTCAGAAGTGGTTTCTCTTCTGGCGGATTTCGAACCAAGAATTAAATTTTCCGCAAAGGCCCCAATGGAGAAATAGAATTACTAAGTGGCCCCATTTTTCGCCCACGAAGCCTCTTCTATATTTCCTGAAAGTTTTTATTAAAGCACTTAGGGTTGAAAGGTAAAAGCGGAAGTTAAAGGGGAAAATCAGAAATCTGCTGCTCCATTGCGGGTTTTCTACCTTCGAAGGCCATTTTCCGCACTTCAAAGAAAGTCATTCTTGCAAGCATGGTAAGTCTGTGATTTGGTTGCAGATTATTTTGGGGCGAGTAAATAGAAGCAAATCAGTGGATTGATTAAGTTTTTGCAAGTAGAATTGACCTAAGTGCATTTAGCCCAAGGGAGTACTCCGTTCGTGTTTTTCCGAAAGACGGATGAAACGGGAAGTAAATTGGTAATTAATGAGAGTTACCGTTGAGCCAACGGAAACAGTGAAAAGAAAAAGATAAATCCGTTAGAACCTTTGCATCCACCAACCCAACAGATTTACCCTTAATTTCGCTCGTGTGGCGCGATTTATGAAATTCAACAGGCAAATCTAGGGTTATTTTATAAAAAGGGAAGTAACAGATTTTCAAACTCTCGTTTCACTGTTATACTGTTATACTAAATAGTGCTTTCAAGTAATTTTCGAGTTACAGAGTTTGCTCCTTGTATCAACTGCAATTGTTTGAATTGTTGCTATCATACATCAAATAAAATGGCAACAAGATTCGCGGGCTTCGATGTATTGGGCAGAATTAAGTCGGCATGGTCGACTATCACAGATACTTCACTTCGTTTCTATGATATGGAAGATTTTCAAAAGAGATTGAGAGCAGAGCCAATCCATCCCATAACAGAGAAACTTCGGGGAAGTGGATTAGTGGAAGCAGCTGGGTTTCTTGTGGCAGTGCAAGCCCCGGAGTTGATTTTGGAATGCATCCATCATTACAACCCGGATGCAAAGCAAATTCTGTTCCCTGATCAAACGGTGTTGATTTCAATTGATTGCCAAGCCGTAGTGAGCTCTAAGGGTATTGATCTAGCCATTTGTCATGTTCAGAAGATGAATCGATTGAAATTCCAATTGTAACGGTCATCTCTCAAAACCTATATGTATGAAATTCAATGATTAATCAAAGGTCGGCAAATTTTGGTGTGAAGTACTATCTGTTGCAGAGACAATTGAATGGCACTTCGTTTCAATCATTTTCCGTTCCAGTAGGTACTGTAATTTGTTAGTATTTCCTTTCTGCGCTACAGAGAACTAAAAAAGAACAGAGTTTCATTTCCCCTATTTTCTGGAATTCAAATGAATGTAATAAGTATTGTTATATTTCATTTGACAAAAGGATTCTGTTAGTTTTCCTGATTCATCAGTTGTAGCTCAGATTTAAATTTCAACTAATTTTAGTCTTGTGCAGATGGATTTATGAATTCATAAGAAGTGTGGATACATAAATGTGTTTCGATGTTGAGAAAATTTTCTTGCCTGAATTAAGTTCTAGTTAGGCTTAATTTGGTTTGTCTCTCCTGCTCTCGGGTTACGAGCATACTCTGATTTAGATAAGGAGAAACAAACATAATTCATTGAAGATTATTCATATAGGGAGCTGTACCTACCAATTCAGAGAAAAGCCGGTAACCATAAAATGACTTTTCAACTGTTGTGAATAGATATTGTTCATAATCTGGGCATTAAGAGTCATAATTTTATGAAAGATAAAAGAACAAAATCTGTTTACCAACAAAGTTCGAAGTGAAATTCCTTGTATTGCATTCTTCTTTGTGAGAAAGAAGTTGAAGTGAAAGCCCTTGTTCCACCCTTTGACTTGGTTCATGGTGGTTACTATTTTGCATATGTGGTTTATGTCATGAAAGGTGACGATCTTTCATTGATATATATTTGGAGGGTTGCTATTGTAAGGTGACGATCTTATCAATTGCTTGACTTGTTATCATGACAAACTACATTAAGTTGCTGTCCTGGAGTGCCAGTAGTCATGATAACGAATGTATCATCATTAGACTACATTAACTTGCTGTCTCGGAGTGCCGGAGATCATGATACTTGTCATGATAGAGTTCATGACATGTTGATTACTAGTTATCTGATCAACTTCATTAAGTTGTTGTCCTAGAGTGTTGGAAATCACATAACTCATATCCTACTAGGATATAACATATTCTTTTAGTAGGCATCAAGGATTTTTGATGCCAGTGCACTTACCAAAGGAATATAAGTATGATGAATATCATATGATTGATATTTCTTGTTGAATCATACTTCGAATGATATTGAAAGATAACATCTAAGTTGATGGATATACGTTGATATCGTTAAATATGCCATTCTAAGAATATCTTATTGAATTGATATCTCTCTATATGCTTGAGAACATAATGTGTTCTATAACAATCCTCTCTAGCAAAGAGGGAGTGTTAATGTTGTAGCTTCAGTCGGATTGAATTGACGTAGAGAAAATTATTCTATGGTTATTGGTCAATCATCAATTAAACAAACCCTCTTATGTGTACTTATATAATTATTATATATATTATATATTAATATAAATATTGTCTACTTAATGATTGACTAATTTATTACCAAAGAGACATGTCTCTTCTATGGATATTTTATATAACCTTCAAATCTACATTTGGAACATACAGAAATAAATGGTAATGCTTGCTACATTTGCAGATTTCCTTTCACATAACAGGATTTACTCCAGCTTTTGTGCTCAATTATCTGCTCAACTTGCTCATCAACAGATTGCAGGGCATCATATTTGTTTGCTTTAGGTACTGATTTCTGGATTGCATATTTGGTTTTGCTGAAATAGACTGTCTATTATCTTTTTGCATGTAAATTCATTGAGTTCGCCATCATATTTTTAATTTTTCAATATACTATTATTTGAAAGTTGACTGTAGCTTATTATGATGGTTTAAGGAAGACTTTAGCTGAAGCTTGTGCTTAAAATTAAGATGGGAGGTTTTTCATTTTTATGTTTTTTGCTTTGTAGATTATAAGTGAAGAAGCAAAAATACAAATAAAATACCCCCCTCCCCCCCCCAAAAAAAAGAAAAAGAAAAAGAAAAAGGGGTGGGCACACCTGTAATTGATGTCGTTGATATCTGCTTAAAGCCCTAATTCACTGGTTCCTTGCTTGAAACCCATTGTTCTTTGCTCAAAACTCTAGTTTCATTGCAAACTTCTGCTCAAAACCCCAATTTAGTGTTTCACTACTTGAAACCCATTGTTCTTTGCTCAAAACCATAGTTGTTTTGTTGCAAGTTTTTGCTCAAAACCCCATATTCACTGCTGCCTTGCTTGAAACCCTAATGGCTGCTATAGTTCCCTACTCAAGGCCGTAGTAAATGGAAGCATGAAGTCGACAATGACAGATTTATTACAATCATTCTCAAAGAATACTAAACCAACAATGGTTATTTTTTTACAATGCTTAGTTTAAAGTAATAAGTGAGTAGTTAAAGATAGTGATACACAATAGATACAGAGCAAAACAATTTTATGTTAAGAGTAGCACATTAGTTAGTAAGAAAAGGATGTGAATTGCTAAGGAAGCGCTTGGTTCTGAAAAGGCAACTACCACATTTTCATGTATGTTTATGAAAAGGTTAATATAAAGGTTGTGAATATCTATAAAGAGAAATGCCTTTTTGTGGAAAGTAGATATAAATAGTGACTCAAATGAAGATGTCAAGGGAAAATAAAGAAGAGTGCATAATACGATTTGAGAGAGAAAGATATATATGAAGACTATTCTCATATTTAAGGTGAAGTGTATAGGAGATATGTGACAAAAGTTTTATTAAAAATTAGATAATTTATGAATCAAAATTGTATAATATATAAGATAAACACAAATACAAACGCACACACATACATTCTATAAGGGGTAAAGCAAAGATGCAACTTTTTTTGGACTTGTCGTGGACTCGTGAGTCCAATGATGAGCTGAGTGGATTTGCCACGGACTTGAGAGTTGAGACTAGGCAAGTCCTAAGGGTTTAAGTCCCAAGTTGTTTTACCTTGACTTGCTCGATTCCAAAATTGGGACTCGCAAGTCTTTTGTTAGAGTAATAAAGTTTTTTCTTATTAATCAAATCATATTGATTTAATTATTAAGTCACTTATTATCTCTAGCTTACTTAAAGTAAACATTAGGCATATAATAATTAATTTTTTTATTAATTATTATTATGCAATCTAGGTTTTACCTTCTAGGATTTTGATCTCCTTTATAAAGACAAGCTCTCTTTGTAATTATTACATTGATTCACTTTCAATAATAACAATCTCTCTTTTTTCTCATCAAGAATGTCTCATCTATGGCTCTAGGAATTCTAGCCTCCATAGCTTTTTACTTCTCTCTTTTGTGACAAGTGTTTGCATGTAGGTGATTCTTGGGAGTTGTGGGGTTGATCTTTCATCAACCATCACATGGTATCAGAGCTCTAGATCTTCATGCCCCTGTTCTATTTATGAGAGGTTTGGCTTTCAGATCTGTATTTTTTCTTTCAAAGGGTTTCAATTTTCAAAGGTGTTTTGTATTGGATTTGGGGGGTTTTTTTTTCGGTGCATTTTGAGCCTAAATGAACCTCACTGTTGGATTTGTAGGACCCAAAAACCCCTATTTCCATATAAAATTTGTCCAATTTGGATATAGTTGACTAGTAAGACAAAAAAATTGCTCCCAGATCTAGGCACGCTTCTCGAGGCAACGATTAATTTGTTTATTAGAAAATTTAATCACAAAACAAAAAGAAAAACGAAAGCACTTTATTGAAAAAAGAAATGCATGGTTTTCTAAAAAAAAAGTTCCAAAAAGCATTTGCATGGTTTCTTTTATTTAAAAAAAAAAATCATGTGATGCCTGCATTATTGAAGGATGCATATGTCAGCAAGGTACTAATGCATGTTAGTCCAGGTACTGACACATGTGCAGGTGTGAGAATAACAATTTTGGAGCCGAAATTTGACGGCCTTCAACTTGTCTCTTTGATTTGTTTTGTCCTAAAAAGCTATTTGTGGTTTTTTGGCCGTATCTTGGTCATACAGAAGTATTTTTTGACAGATCTTATATCGTCGAAAAGCTCTTTCTGAGCCTGTCATGATGGTGCAGGTTATTTGGACTTTTGATACTATCTAGTTTCCTGTTTATGTAGTCAAAGCCAAAAGTTCTATTTTGCACTTCGAGAGACGTATCTTGAGCATCTGATCTTCAATTTGGGAATTCTTTATATTGTTGGAAAGGTATTTCAAAGATATTTCTAGTGATGCTGGTTGTTTTTCCAGATTTTTCTCCAGGCACATTCTATTCAGTCTTTTGCATTTTTTCATTTTGGTGGATATCATGGTTGTTTCAGGTTTGGGGATCAATTTTGTTGCTTCAGATGATTTTTCATGGGTTGTACTATCTTTTGTATTAGCCTTAGGTCTCTTTTGATCTTTGTTGACATCCTTTTGTAGTATTTTTGCCAATGCTCTGAGATAAAGTGGTTCTTTATTGCATTTTAGAATCTTGCACATCTTTGTGTTTTGTTGTTCTTGCACTATATTATAAAGTGCCTTGGGGGGTTTCGTGTTGGCCATATTCGCCATCTTCTTTTGTCAAGTGAGTGTTCCTTCCACGATATTAGCCTCATGATGTGTCGATGACATGTGCCATTATAGGTGTCTGTACTCCTTTTGCACTCTCAATGTTCATAGTTCTTCTTTCCACTGGAGATATTGTATTCAATTTTAGTATTCATGTCTTACCTCCCAGCATTATAGGAGGGTTATGTTGGTTTTATGGCTTTCTTGGTTCAATGGAGTGAGCTATGTATTCAATATTTAATCCTATGTACTAGGCGGTTAAAGTGGTTGGATACCTATGCATTTTGGTGAGAGAACATTTACCATATAAACATTCTTTCATTCCTATTTTCAGAGGCCATGAAGATACTTTCCATCTTTGATTGATCAACTCTTTAGACTTAGTCTTCTCTACTTGGTCATGTTCTATACAATGAAAGTTTTTTAGATCAGCAATTTGGTAGTGTTTGTAGCTTCATGCTTCAGAGGTTTCTTTATGATCATTTTTTGTTCCTATCTTCTGGGACATTCACTAATTTGGAGGCTTCTTCAGTCCTTCACTAGTTTGTTTCAACTTTATTTCCATCTCTTTTTGGAGTAGGGTATTTTCCATGTGGTTTTCTCTATTTCTCTTCTTTTCAGAGATTTGGTTGTGCTTGGGTACCTCATCAGGTCTTGTTGTCGGGACCCAAATTTACTTTCAGTAGAAGTTTCTAGGTTTTTAGCGAGTCTCTAAGTTTATCTTAAGAGGGGTGTTAGAGTAATAAAGTTTTTTCTTATTAATTAAATCATATTGATTTAATAATTAAATCACTTATTATCTCTAATTTACTTAAGTGAAACATTAGACATATAATAATTAATTATTTTTATGCAACCTAGGTTTTATCTTCTAGGGTTTTGATCTTCTTTACAAGGAAAAACTCTCTTTGTAGTTATTACATTGATTCACTTTTAATAATAGCAATCTCTCTTTTTGCTCATTAAGAATGTCTCATCTATGGATTTGGGAATTCCAACCTCCATAGCTTTTTGCTCCTCTCCTCTGTGATAGATGTTTGCTTGCATTTGATTCTTGGGAGCTATGGGGTTGGTCTTTCATCAACTTCAACATCTTTCATAGGGACTCTCATCACCAGGAAAAATGTTTGAAGTTGTTTTTTTCACTTTTTGTTTCATTCGTTCTTTGTGCTTGTTGAAATAGGGTTTTAGGGTGTGGAGTAGTTGAACAATCAACATGAAAGAAGCAAACTAAATCTGGATAAAGAATTTTAATACTTTTTTTTTTCTTTTCCATCTATTAGAAATCAAGAAAATCTTGAAAAATAAGGGAAAATGTCGGGAAAAAATTCTATTTCCCTTTTTGATATATTTCCTTGCATTTTTGTTGTTGTTTTTGAATACTATTTTTATCAAATGATTCATTATCAATTTTTGGTTGTTTTTTCTATAACACCCTATTGATTTTATTTTTATTTTTTTCATGTTATAAAAGCTATGTCAACTTCACCTAAAAAGGTCAAGGCAGCCCCAAAATCAGGAAGAAAAAAAGATGAGGCTTGAAGTATGGAGTAAGGGAAATAAAAGGTGAGTTGAATTGCATGGAATGTGGCAAATGGATAGTAGGTGGAGTGAATAGATTAAAATACCACCTTGCTACAATATTTGGACAAAATGTGGAAGAAAACCCTAAAAAACTCTAGAGATTATTAGACAAATGAAGGCTCTTGTTGAATATAAGTTGCAAAAAGAAGAAAGTGAAAAAACAAAAGAAATCATGATAGCTGCTATGAGTCCAAATGTATCCACTTTGCCTTCCCTTCGCCACACTCGCAGAAGTGCAACCTTCTATCAATATCAACAAAGTTCATCTATTGTTGACAATGAGTTGAGATTACTAAGACTTAGAATCCTCTTTCAACAGATCCAAATTTTTATGTTCCATGCAGTGTTCTAGGGGCACAACCTTCACTTCTAGGTACAAGATGGAATAAACATGAGAAAACAATGATAGTAGTGGGAAATTTTTGGTACAACAATAATTTTCCTTTTAATGCAGTGAACAACCCATATTGGAATTATTTGGTTACCACATTTATAGTTGAAGGCAGGGGGTTTAAGGCCCCAACAACTAAAGACTTTAGTGGGTCATTGCTAGAGAAAGCAGTGGAAAATACACAGGTTGTGTTTGATGATCAAATTTTTTTTTGGAAGAGAAAAGGATGCAACATCTTATCCAGTGGATGGAAAGATAGAGGAGATAGGACTCTTCTAAACTTCTTGGTGGCCTTTAATGGTGCAATGTTATTCCTCAAGTCTATAGATGCCTTAGATAAAATAAAAAAATGTCGAGACTTTGTGCAATTTGTTAGATGGGGTGATCTAGGAAGTTGGAGTTGAGAATGTTGTCCAAATTGTCATGGATAATGCAGCTACATATGTAGCTATAGATAAAATGGTTATAGAGGGTCATCCCATAATTACATGGAGCCCTTGTGTTGTAGATTGCTTGGACTTTTTGTTAGAGGACATTGGAAAGATTAGCTGGGTGAAAAGGGTGGTTAGAGATGCCAAAGGTGTCACCAAATTCATCTATAACCATACTTGGCTCCTCTCTATGATGAGAAAACACACAAATGGAAAGGATCTTGTGCAACTAAGAGTGACATGATTTGCTAGCTATTTCCTTACATTTCAAAGCATTCTTGGTGTCATTCCTCATCTTAAGAAATGTTTGTGTTTGATGCTTTGCCGCAGTTTGCATACTCCAAAATACTTGAGGTGGAAAAGATAGTAAGTGTTGTTTTTGATGATGGGTTCAACAAAAGTGGAGACGAGTTGATTAAGGTAAGTAAGAAACCCAAATATAAACTTTATCAAGATAATCTACTTGCTGTTTTTTTTTTGAGGGGTTAATTTTGTAATAATTTAAAATTGTTTTCATTTTTCTAGGTGACAGAACCTTTGAAAGGGTCCTTCGTATGGTGGATGGAGAGGGTATGTCACTGCATTTCATTTATTAGGCCATGGATAGGGCCAAAGAGGCCATTTCACATTACTATGCGGAAATTCAAAAAAATATGAAATCCTTTAGCATATCTTTGATCGTAGGTGAACATACCAACTCCAACTGATAAATGCCTCAGTGTACTTCTTGAACCCGAGATTCTACTCCTCTGATTCAATTACGATTGATGAGGTCATGACAAGTGTTATTACATGCATTGATAAGATGGCTCCTGACCATGACTTGAGAGACAAGGTTCTTGATGATTTGGAGGCGAGATTTGACATTTGCTATATCTTATTTATTATTTAGAAATGTTCATTGTGGGTTTGAGTCTTTGGAAACTCTTATTTATGAATTTGGAAATGTCCGTTGTTCAAGATCTACACGGGTACACAGGGGAGACTCTTCACAACAAACAATTAATAGGAGAGAAAAACAACTAGGTAAAACATTATATTCAATACTAGAAGAAAAAAATAGAAACTTGATAATGATTGTTAATGTGTTACGAACTTACATTTTTTTTACTTAATTCTAAATTTCTAAATATTTTTTTGTAGATTATGGTGGGAGAATTATGGCGCTGACATGTATAATCTTCAAAAGATAGCCATTTGTATTTTTTCTCAACCATGAAGTGGTTTTGGGTGTAAACAAAATTGGAGCTCATTTGAGAACATTTACACGAAGAAGAGAAAGAGGTGGACCTAGAAGAGACTTAATGATCTTGTCTTCGTTCGGTACAACCTTCGCATTCACACTAGAAAGGTGGAGGGTGTTTCACATGAGGTCGTGGACTTAGATGAAATTGATCCATATGGTGATTGGACCATCAATGAACAAGATGATGGTGATGATATCCTCTTTATTGAAGAAGACATTGCAGAATTAGAGAGACGAGCAGCAAAAGAAGTAGCATTGGACAATTTCGATGAGATGGAGGATAATGAAGACAAGGACTTTGATGTTAAAGAAGAATTAATCATCTAGATGCCTCAATGCCTACTAGTTCAAGGCCTGAAAAATTGAGTTATATTTAGGGGAGGGAAGAGGAAGATGAAGTCTTTACTTTGTTGTTTTTCACATTGGGACGTATCGTTATATCTAATTTTGTAAACTTTAGAAACTTCTGCTGATGTTATACATTTTAAAGTTTGAAGCTATGATGAAATTTCAAATATTGAGTGTTTGAGATTCATATGATGTGTAATGCTTCAATTATGACTGTCATGTTCTCTAAATGCATTAATGTCTTCTTCTGTTTTGGTAAAACTACATTTTTTTCCTTTTGTCGAGTCCTTTGCAGAGTCTTTTCTGAGTCCGAGTCCGGGTCCTTTTTTTGTTTGACAAGGCTGAGGCTAGTTTGACTTTTCTAACTATGGATAAAGTACCCTTCTATAGCCTAATATGTATTATATGTTGATAAGGATGACATCAGAACCATCTATATATAATGTATATATCTGAATGCTTTATGACATATTTTTGAATGATCTTTTATATATAAATTATATACTCATTAATAATGATGAAACTATTACAAAGTAATTGGTAAATACTTGCTTGATATTAACAATGATCAAGAGATCAATCTATACAAAAGAATGAACAATGTTTCTTTAGGAAATGATCGTAAAGAATAGAAACATTCTATTCTAGATACAAGAAACTAAATATTGAAACATTCTAATATTTATAGGAGATTACAATAGATAACCATTAAATAATAAATAATAATTATAGAAACTATCTTTTATTGTAATACCCTTCCTTAATGGTTAATTTATCTACAACACCAAGTTGTGCTTTGAATTGGACCAACTTATCTGGACCAACAGGCTTGGTGAGAATGTCTGCAGTTTGATTCACTGTAGGAATCTACTACAAGTCAATTGTCTCGTCTTCAATCGGATGCCGTATGTAGTGACAGTGGACATCCACATGCTTGGTGTGTTCATGGAAGACTGGCTTTTGAGCTAACTTGATAACATCTTGGTTATCAACAAACAAAGTTGTTGGGCCTACTTGTGACATCTACATATCCCCAAGCATCTGATGAAGCCAAGCAACTTCACAACCTTCCTTAACTGTCCCTCTATATTCAACATCTGCAAAGGAGAGAGAAATTGCCTATTGTTTCTTATTGATCCATGTGACAACACTGGAACCCAAATTGAACACATATCTAGAAGTTGACTTTTTATCATCAACAAAACTTGCCCAGTCTGAATCTGTGAACCCACTGAGTTTAGGATTAGAACTCCGAGAGTAAAGAAGTACATAATCAGCAGTACCCTTCACATAATGAAGTACACACTTTGCTGCCTCCCAATGATCAGCCTTAGGAGTTGTCATGAAACGTGAGATGTAGCAGACTGTGAAGCTGATATCAGGTCTAGTAGCAGAGAGGTAGATGGGGCTGCTTAGTAGTTTCCTATATGGAGTATCATCAATTGGAGGAGAATTAGACTTTGTTTACCGTACGGGTAAAATAAATCAATGCATACAGATAATGGAAACACGAACACGAACAACAAGACTCCTTTTATTATATTTGCATATGCCAGACATTGCATTATGCTTCATAAGATAAGATGAATCATCATTTACAATGATCCCAGACGGGATATAAATACTATTCGCCGAACCTTCCCGAAGGAGTCCGTCGGTCACAAACATTATGTCCGCTACAAACTATTTACCCGTCGGCTATAGAATACAACTACACCGACGACAATCACCCCGTCGGCTACAGAAACATCGACGAAAATCACTCCGTCGGCTACAGAAACACCGACGACAATCCAGTCGGTTGACACCATCCCCCCCAAAAAGAAAAGTCGTCTCTTGACGACTAACAAAATATCTGAGACAAATTAACAAACAAAATACATTAACTGACTAATTACAATAAGATAAATCTGCTTCTGACACATTACTGTCACCTTCGCCCCGTGCTTGTAGCCTCTACTAACACAATACTGCCTCCTTAATGAAGCTGACCTTGATAGCCACCTATGCTGCTTTCTTTGTTTTCATTTCCTCGGTACCCTGAGCCAAGTGTCGCTACACTGCCTCCAACTGGATGATTAGCTCCTCCCGAGCTCTCTACGCATCCACCAAGACAGACTCTCGGCCAACACCTACTCCGAGTGCCTCTAGTACACAAACACTCCATGCCTGCAACAACTTCAAGTCTTCTCAACTGGTCACACTTTGCGACTGATATCCGCAACGACTGGGGGTCGAAGGGTCCACTACCCGCGGGAACACAGTCCGCGGGACTTACTCTACTTTCTTCTTCTTCTTCTCTCTCTTTTTTTTTTTCACAAACTTTTTTTTTTTTTGCATTTATTTATTTATTTTTAAATAAAAAAAAATACAACACCTCAATTTTTCCTCCAGACCTCGCCATTTTGCAATGACGATGACGAGGGAGCCATCAGATCATTCTGCGACGGTGATGGCGACGGCATCTTCCTATCACGGTAGGATCCGTTGACTCCGTGAGGTACCTCTTGCCTGTCCAACGTCCCCAACTTTATCACTCGATTATCGCCGACCTCCCGGATTTGATATGGTCCAACCCATCTTGCCTTAAACCTTTCCTGTTTGATTTCATTCCGACCGTCGTACTTGAGTACCAACTGCCCCGGCTGAAACCTGTTGAGTTTGTCATGCCACGCCTTATGTTTGTTCTGTGTCACCTCCGTTGCCCACTGTGCCTGCGGTCATCGCGCATCTAGCTTATTTCCTTGCTGTCGGTACCCTTCAAGTAATTTTATGGTGTGATGCATTCTTTTCTTCCTGTGCGGTCCGTTTATCATGTATTGGATGGTGGAATTTTTCTTTTTTCTGGGTTTGTATTGTATGTCCTTCCCTTCTTCAGTCGTAACCTCCTTTCCTTCTTCCGCTTCTCTGTATTCCTTCGAACATTCATTTTCTTCTGTTTTCTTACCTTCATCTACCCTTAACATATTACAACTCGGAAAGAGTTCGTAGTCTTCTATTTGCCAATGGTAAAGGCCATTCACCGAATCTAGGTCGTCGTCATTCGATCCTCCTAGTGTCAATACTCCTTCGTCGTCCGGTTCCATTCTCCTCTTTCTTTCATCGTCATTTCTTTCATCGTCACTATCGCCTTCACCTTCTGAGTCTAACGATGCTGCCTCATCACCTACCATTTGTGTGTGCAGGTCAATTATGAATCTTTTGCCTCCATGCTCCATTGATAGAGTATTTCGTTTCCATTCATGTTTTGCTTTTTCTTGCACCAACCAATTCCGTCCTAGAATAGCATCATATCCTTTTCTTTTCAATGGAATGACCACAAAGTCCAATAAAAATGACTGTGTTCCATGGGTGTAGATGTAGGCTTGCAATCCTGCATACAATACTTGTCTAACAAAGCCCTAGCATATTTGGACTTAGAAATGAATATGCTAGTAGATTGCTGCCAAACCTCAACACTTAGGCAATAATGCATGAGTCCAATGTAACATACGGTTTTTCCTTAACAAGTTTTAGTCTAAAACTAAATTGTTTTCTAATTCTATTCACATGACTAAGAATTCCACCAACTATTTAAACTGAAATGAAATCTATTTACGTTACTGAATTTCCAAGAATACAAAAAGAGATGTTAACAATTAACTTCTTAATCAGCTGAAAGTACATATCAAATGTAATCATTTAACTACTTCTATTTATTCATTTGAAATTAAGTAACAGATGTTCTTGAAAGAAATATCTAATTTAAGTAAATTTATTTGTAAACGCTAATAGAAAAGTAAATAACTTTCATCTTGAAATGAAATAACTAAACATTCAGAGGGGAAATGAACATACAGTGAATATTGTGAAACTTCTTTTATTTGTTGTCCAAGCCCTAGCATTGGTGAGAGGAGAAGCATTGACATAGGCTTAACCTCCCAACTGCGGACCATTACTTATCCCCACTTATTCTAATTTAATAGAACAACCCTCCCTACCCCAAGGTCGGGCTTGGGATGTTCATAAATCCAACCATCAGAGTATCTAGGTGGGTTGAAGCCCCAATAGTTATTCGATAAAATAACTGAAGCGTTTGGACAATCAACAAAGATCACTGGTTCCGACAAATCTGCCTAATTCCACCCTAGCCAAGGATTTCAAAATGTGGGCCGACAAACTCAATCTCCACCACTCAGCTTGACAACTTACTTCATGAGTGGAACATGCATGAGCTACAACATTATTTATTTATCATGTTATTATCTTATTTTGATGACATTCTTGTTTATTGCAGATTGTCTGCACCTCCTCACCTTTTTTAGGCCATCAAGCCGGTGACTCCCAGGTGCTATTAGATTAAATTCACTGTGATACTTCACAACTCTTCACCATATTCAGGCATTTCGCTTGGTGAATTCCTTGTTGTTCTAGTTCAATATCTCAATCTCAATTGTTTACATTTATATTAGGATGTAATTGATTTTATCTGAGATGATAACTTCCTTAAATAATTCACAGATATTCTATATAAAAGGAAACGTCAGACTGGAGTATAAATCATTGCAGTATTATCATATATGGCAGTTGGCAGACTTTTCAAAGAAGACTATATACTTCATAACGAATACGAAAGACTTACAAGAAAAATGACATGCTTTTAACATTAATTATTGTCTTATTATTTCTAAGGAAAATGACAAATCCTTGCAAGGAATAACGACAGGCTTATGCATTTAACATTGTCTTTTATCACATGCTGATACTAATAAAGGTTTCGACTAGAACTGATTGCAAAAGAAACGATTTCGGTATCCAAATATTCGGGTCAGAAGTATTACGTGACTCTAAACTGAAGAAAGTCTGGCGCTTGATGGAAATTCGCTAGTTCGGCTCTGTGATTCAAAGTAAGATGGAAAATGATTTGGTTGAGATGGAATGGTATCCAAGAAGAAGCTAAATGTAATTGGAATGCCATAGACGACTTAAGAGAATCAATATTATAGGAGCCTATCTCTACGGCTTACTACAGTTACAAGATTCAATTTGAATGCCCACAAATCGACTTAAGAGAAAAAGAAGAAAGAAAGGAGGGAAAAGTAAGAAAGGAAGAAGATGAAAGATTTAAAAATTAATATTATTTTATTATTGTTTTATTTCCTCAATTATGCTTATGTGTACGTAATGATAGGGTGGCTTCATTGGATTATTATTAATAATGTAATGGTGTCATCTTATTATTATTTACATATGACCATATTTGAGAATGTAAGATAATAATTAAATAATATTAATATTTGCTAATTCTTAAAGGTAAGTTTACATTGTTTTTTATAATACTCCACTTTATAGCTCATGCGGTTCCACCATGAAATATGTTGCCAAGTTCTAGTAACCTTGCCAAGATAGTTTTAGGTCAAACCTATCGATTTTGATGACTAAACTATTCGACCATCCCCTTCTGATGACTCCGTTTCGCAATGCTTCCCCTCTCTCTTCAGTCTTCATCCTATCATCATTCAAAATAACATTCTTGCCGAGACATCAATTCAAGATTTATAAATTGCTAATTCAAAATCATCAAGTGACCATTAGGGCTTTCATCAATGTCAGAATAACTAACTTTACATGCTCATCACATATGTACAACGGCTATAATTAACTAACTCACTTCCATATGATAATTAAATTGATATAATGGCTATAATTAACTAACTCAATTTCAAATGATCATGAATAGATTGATACAATGGCTATAATTAACTAACTCACTTTCATATGATAATTAAATCGATACAATGGCTATAATCAGTTTAAAATTTTTGGAGCAAAATTTGGGATGTAATATCCAAGGTCAGTCATATCAAAAAATTGGCATAAAGTCTGTTTCATTCTCTAAATCAAAGATGTCGAACTTCGAGTAATGATCAAATCATCCACATAAATGACCAAAAGGATGATGTCATTGTCAGTAGTCTTGATGCACAAATTTGAGTCTTGAAGCCTTGATCATTGAGGTACTTATCAATTTTAATGTACCATTCCTTAGGGGTCTACTTTAAACCATAGAGAGCTTTCACCAGTCTAACAACCTGGTGTTCTTTACTAGGAGGTTGCGTCATGTAGACCTCTTCTAGTTGGTCACCGTTCAGGGAAGCACTCTTGACGTCCATCTGATGGACCTTCTAGCCAAATTGTGTTGCCATGGCTAGGACTAATCTGATTGTGCTAATCTTTGCAGTAGGAGCAAAGATCTCCTCAAAATCAATGCCCTGATGTTGAGAAAATCCCTTTTTAACTAAACAAGTTTTGTACATTTCCAAAATACCATCAGACTTGTATTTGATTTTGTAAACCCATTGCAACCAATGGTTTTCTTCCTTGGTGGAAGATCAGAAAGGACCCAGGTATTATTCTTCAGCAGACTCTAGTGTTTAGATGTCATGGCCTGTTCCCACTCTAGAATTCCTTTAGCCTCGGGATATGTTTGAGGTTCAAACACACTGTGAATGTTGGCCATGAGAGAAAAGTTAATTGACTACGTAGGTTTGCTCTTTTTCTGAGTAGTTCTCCCATCAATAAACTCATCATCTCAAAGATCAACAAGTGTCTTAGCTCACAACTGAGGCCAGAGAGGAGAATGACCAACATTAGTATCAAGAGATGCTCTGTGATCAATTTCCTCATTAGAAGAATTGGGATCAAATTCAAGTGAAGCATTTGCATATCTTGGCAATCTTGTAGAAGCCAAAGGTGTCTTTACAGAAATCATTGGTATAAATGGAGCTACAGGACTTGCTGGAGCCCTCCCATCAGGGGGAACTAATGGAGATAAACTGCAGTGTTAACTGCTTCCGCCCAAAACTTTGTTGGAACTTGTCTGTGTTCGAGCATGGATCGAGCCATCTTGGTGATTGTTCTGTTCTAACTTTCAATTACACTGTTTTTCTGTAGTGTGTGGACTGTAGTTAACTAGCACTTGATGCCATGAGTATTATCGAAGCTAGAGAATTCATTAGAACAAAATTTTCCCCTATTGTCTGACCTAAGAGCAATTATAGATTTCCTAGACTCTTTTTCAACTAAAGGTTAAAACTTCAGAAATATAGTAAATGCTTCTGATTTCTATTTAAGAAAATATACTCACATTTTTCTACTGAAATCGTCAATAAACAACACAAAATACTTGGACCCAAGAACAGAAGAAGTGGCTATAGGGCCACAAATATCGACATGAACAAGATGAAGTACCTGAGAAGCTCTCCATGAACTACCATTGACAAAAGGTGTGAGATGTTGCTTCCCATTCTGACATGCATCACAAACTCTTAGCTACTGAGTCTGAATCTCTGACAATCCAAGAACAAGCTCTTCTCGGGCAAGCTAAGAGAGATAGTGCACATTTAAGTGCCCATATTGTTGTTGCCAAAGTGTGTTGACAGAAGACTGCCGAGCAGCCATAGCTAAGTCCCGAGGATCACCAAAATCATTAAGTTTGAAAAGACTATGATCCTCAAGACCCACTACAACAATAGACTGAGTTGCCCTATCAGTGATGGTGCACTATTGTGAACTGAAGGTGACATCTAGCTGTGGAGTGTTGTAGAAAATGACTAACTGAGAGTAGATTTAGTTCCATACCTAGAACGTAGTACACATCGAGGAAAATGAGATTCCTCCTAGCATACTGAATCTAAATGTTGCCTTTGCTAACAACAGTGTACTCTTCTCCGCCACCAAAAATAACAAAATTTAAATAAGGCTGGTAGTCAGTGAACTAGTCTCTATGGTGGGTGAAATGATGAGAGACAACAGAATCAATGTACCAGGCAAACAACTTCACATGATCTGCATGCCTTTTAGCCATGAAGGCGTAAAAGATAGATTTTGTTTGCTCAATGTGCTCTACATTGTTTTCTTTTGACTGCAAACCAGATTACTTAGATTGGACAGCTAAGCGTTTCTGACATTCAACCTTCATGTGACCATACTTGTGGCAATAGTTGCATTGAATGTTCTTTTTCATGGAGCCTTTTGAAGTTGGAGTAGAGGACTTTTGATGAGAAAACTGTGAATGAGACTTGCCTTTATCCTTCTGAAAGGATTTAGCAGCAAAGGCTTCCTCTGGGGAGGTGGAGTTGGAACTACTACCGAATTGTTGTTTCCATCGATCTTGCTGAAGCAGAAGTGGGCAGAGAGATCTGTGAACTTCAGATCAACACCAATAGAAGTGATGTTGAGAGTCTCGATAAAATGCTTGTAGGACTTCGGTAAACTCCTGAGAGTTATGACCATAGTGTCCTCTTCTTCCATCTTGTGTCCAATGGCAAGCAATTGATCAAAAATTTCCTGAATCCTATTTAGGTGTTTCTAGAGCAATTTCCCTTCATCCATGACAATAGAAAATAGAGTGTTTTTGAGAAAGAAGGCTCTATTTTTGTCCAAAGTCTTATGAAGTTTCTTGAGATGGTCTCATATCTCGGTAGCTATCTTGCCAGGTGGAATTTGAGGGATTTGATCATCAACTACTGATAATTTGAGAAGCATCACTGCTTCCTGATATGCTGATCATATGTAATTTGATTAGGACCAACTTGAGTAGGTCGAGTTGTAGTACCCAAGACCACTTGAATGCTACTGCAATATTCGAAGATGCTTAGCATCCGCTATTTCCATGTGCCATAATTATGACCATTGAACTTCTGATTTTCCTCAAGCAAAATATTAGTTAGAGATGCCATAGCACGTTTTTTACTGAAAAAGCTTGAAAATTTGTGAAGGTATGTACTTCAAGGCAAAAAAATAGTAAGACCCAGAAAAAATGAAGAGATACCCAAAAGAGAGCTCAAAAAACCCAAAAAGAATATGTTGTCAAATTTTGGATCCGCTGGCTGTCAGTCGACTGGATTGTTGTCGGTGTTTCTATAGCCGACGGGATGATTGTCGTCGGTGTTTCTGTAGCCGTCAGAGTGATTGTCGTCGGTGTTTTTGTAGCCAACGGGATTATTGTCGTCGGTGTTTTTGTATTCTGTAGCCGACGGGTAAATAGTTTGTAGCGGACATAATGTTTGTGGCCGATGGACTCCTTCGGGAAGGTTCGGCGGATAGTATTTATATCCCGTTTGGGATCATTGTAAATCATCATTGATTTTATCTTATGAAGCATAATGTAATGTTCTGGCATATGTGAATAATCTGAGGAGTTCTGCTATTCCGTTCTATTGTCTGTATGTGTTCATTTATTTTACCTGTATGGTAAACATTTGGCGTCGTTGCCCTATGAACCTGGAAGGTGGGAGGAATGAAGATTAATGCCAAATCAGCTTAACAAGGATCGAAATAAGGTCAAGGGAAAAGATGGAATCCGTAATGCGCAAGAAAATTTAATTCTGGCACAGCAAGCCGAACGCCGAAGGAGATTTCGGAAGATTGCCGACGGAAACCGGAGCACGGAAGAATTGTTGAAGGAAACTCGGCAGCAGGTGGAATTGGTGGAAGGAGCATGGGAGGAGTTTTTGAATTTGTGTTCGCCGAGGGAAGAGAATCCAAACGGAAGAGCATCGACTCGCACGTCTCGAAGTGCCGACAGAGCAAGAGCGTGGAGTGAACTCTTCGTCCGAGATATACTTTCACAGGGGACAACTTCAGAACACCCTTCTTCACCAAGGTTCGCAGCTGTTGAGTCCGCCCGTGTGGGAGTGCAGTCCGCCGGTGTGGGAGTGCAGACTGCTGGTGTGGGAGTGCAAACCGCCGGTGTGGGATTAAATAGAGCTAGTATTGCAAGACCGAGCAACACCTGTTTATAGAAACCAATCGTGATGGCGGGACCGAAAGAGAAACTACCGAAGTTCAATGGCGATGGTACGGCCTATCCCATTTGACATTGCAAAACATGTGAAACGATCTGGAAGGTAAATGGGATGACTGATGAAGACGACTGGATGAGGCAATTTCCGACCACCCTACGAGGCGTAGCAATTGATTGGTTCATTGATACAGAACCACAAAAGCTAAACAGTTGGGATAACATTAAACAGGAGTTTTTGGCAGAATTTAAACTGTTGCGGGATGATAATGAAATTGTAGCAGAGATCTTCAATACTAAGCAGGGGAAGAACGAAACCGTCCGCGTTTACGCCAAGAAATTAAAAGACGATAAACAAAATGGAAAGTAAGCCGGCGGACGGACTTCAGAAAAGATGGTTAGTGGAAGACATATGCTCGAAGTTGCGGAGGAAAATGAAAATTGTGCCATCGTCGTCATATACGAAAGCTTATAACAAAGCATTGGACCTCGAAAGTGAGCTGAAGACAAAGAAGAAGATGAAGACTAGCTCATCTGATTCGGATGACGATGAGCCTGCTAGAGGTGATAGCAGCGACGATGAAGGCAACAGTAAGAAGGTTCGTGCCCTACGGAAGGACATGATCCGCATGATGGAGTTTAAAAACATGCAGAAGGAGCCAAAAGGCAGTGAGCTGTGGTGTACGGAGTGTAAGACCGACAGTCATACTAAAGGATCGTGTCCAAAGAACCAATTTTGTGACATTTGTCAGATCATGGGCCATTCGACAAAAGAGTGCCCCTTTAACATGAAGACAAGAAGATCTCCGCAGGTGCTTCTTACACAGGAGACTTCCCTGTCGAGCAGTAGCGGAAATACGAATAGCGTAGGTGCCACATCCAGAGGGTACAGGAATAATAACAGAGGGAAAAATAACAACAATGCGAACAATAACAATAATAATGGGAACCGAAGTCAAATCCAGTATGATGCAAATAGACGGCCGATTGTTCAATGCCGAGCATGTAATTTGTGAGGTCATTTTGCGCGAGATTGTACAGCGAAAAACACACCGAATTATTATGTAGATGGTGCGGACCCGGCGACCATGAAGATGCCAAGTGCCCAGTGCCCAGTGCCAAGTGCCCAAAGTTTGGAGTAAACTTGATCACTATCGGCACGGATGAAGAGGAGGTTCTTGCAATTACACGGAGGCAAGCAAAATTGCCAGCAGAGGAAAAAAGAAAATGGGGGGAAGCGCAGGCGAAAATTGGAAAGGCATCGTTGACAGGGACATCTCAATTGAAGGACATCACCGGCACCTTGGCAAGGAACTTCGCAGAACAAAACATTGTACGACAGATCTTACAAATGGAGATACCGGTCAAGATACGTGACCTCCTTCTC
Source organism: Cupressus sempervirens (assembly GCA_028749045.1). NCBI lineage: Eukaryota > Viridiplantae > Streptophyta > Pinopsida > Cupressales > Cupressaceae > Cupressus > Cupressus sempervirens. Next base: position 794,965,418 of record CM053783.1, on the reverse strand, counting down.
ACAATGCCCCAGTTACGGACGGCCATTCTGAATCATACACCATTTCCGAAAGCAACGAAGGACTGTAATGTCCCCTTTCTAGCATTCATAGCATGATGTTGTCGTTAGCCTATTTCCCCACAGTCTCGTAGGCTAACTAGGACATTAAAGGGGCTTAGAGGCCATTTGGCCTAGACAGTTTCAGTTGCAGGTCTTTCTGAGGGGTTCTGGGGCAACTTTGGGCATACTTACTATTTATAGTAAGTCATCTTGGACATGGCCGGACATTCAGTCACAGTGGTATGTCGATGGTAATTGTTTAAAATCGACAGGAAAACTTATTTATCATTGATAAGATTTGTTATGCATTGATAAAGCCATTTTATAAAGTTAAATTTAAATATTTAACTTTATTAATGCATAGACTATAGTTTGTGGAAAATATTTAAATTAAAAGAGTTCCTTTTATTTTTATAACACATTGGAGACATAAGGTACATAAAGGGAGTTATGTTTTATCCCACATTGAGAAAATGAAGGATTGAGCTCTTGTGAGAACACTATAAAAGAAATGGAAGAGCTTTTTCTTGTATGCTTGGATGAAGATTAATGTTATGTTGCTGGATATCTGATTATCGGGCTTGGAGGACGGAATCCCTCTTTGTTAGCATTCTCTTCGCTGTTGGAAGACACAGTCAGGAGGATCAATGGTGTTTTCACTTCAGGAAACACACTGGGTTTCATTTGGGGCGTTCGCATAAAGAAATTTACAAGGGTTTGAGGTGCAGATCTGAAGTTAGTTATTGCTATAGTGCTGCATGAACAGTATTTTGCTACAGTCGGCATGAACAGTATTTTGCTACAGTACAGCGTGAATAGTGTTGGTATCAAGTTTACTTGTTTTTCCGGCTGATTAGAAGTTTGGAGGGCTGCTGACTACATCTGCAAAATACTACGGCAACTAATTCTAGGTTTCTTCTGTCAATTTTTGATACTTTGCATAATAATTGTTGAATACAAGTCTGAATAGTTGTTGTAGCCTTTAAGGCAGCTGTAAGTGCACATCTACATTTAAAAATCACCCTTTTATCAGTAGATTGAAAGAGTTTCCAGATTTTTCATATACTGTTGAATGTGTGCCAAGTGTTTGTGAAAATGTTATGATGTGTATTATGCATTTTAATGTCACTTCATAGTTGTTCGTAAATCTACTCATTGGAAAGCAATTTATTGAGGGAATCAGCTTTATGAGTTTGCATACAAAGTGTTTGACAATATTCCTTAAGTTAAATTTCTACAAGTCAAAGTTCAAATCAGGGGAGGATATTACAAGGACACAGGAAGGGACAGTAGTCCGACGACGGCAACAGACCTAATGCTTCTGGCGTTCACGACGAGAAGGCATCCGACGGTCGTCGAGATGGGGATTTTGAGAAATGTTTTGACAGACACAATTGTCGATGGAGGGTTCGGCGTGAATGTCTTACCAGAGGATACCTGAAAGAAGTTGGGAAAGTCGATGTTGTGGCCACCTGGATTTCAGTTGCTCACGGCAGACCAACATGGAATCAAACCGTTGAGAATCTTGAAAGCGCAACTGGTAACTATTGGAACGCAACCATTTTTATTGGATTTCGTAGTCATTCCATTGAAAAGAAAAGGATATGATGCTATTCTGGGACGAAATTGGTTGGTGCAAGCAAAAGTAAAACATGATTGGAAACGAAATACTCTATCAATGGAGCATGGAGGCAAAAGATTCATAATTGGCCTGCACACACAAATGGTAGGTGAGGAGGCAACATCGTCAGACTCAGAAGGTGAAGGCGACAGTGACGATGAAAGAAATGACGATGAAGGAAAGAGGAGAATGGAACCGGATGACGAAGGAGTATTGACACTAGGAGGATCGAATGACGACGACCTAGACTCGGTGAATGGCCTTTACCATTGGCAAATAGAAGACTACGAACTCTTTTCGAGTTGTAATATGTTAAGGGTTGATGAAGGTAAGAAAATAGAGGAAAATGAATGTTCGGAGGAATACAGAGAAGCAGAAGAAGGAAAGGAGGTTACGACTGAAGAAGGGAAGGATATACAATACAAACCTTGAAAAAAGAAAAATTCCACCATTCGGTACACGGTGAACGGACCGCACAAGAAGAAAAGAATGCATCGCACCATAAAATTACTTGAAGGGTACCGACAGCAAGGAAATAAGCTAGATGCACGACGACTGCAGGCACAGTGGGTGACGGAGGTGACACAGAACAGACATAAAGCGTGGCATGACAAACTCAACAGGTTTCAGTCGAGGCAGTTGGTACTCAAGTACGATGGTCGGAATGAAATCAAACATGAAAAGTTTAAGGCAAGATGGGTTGGACCATATTAGAACCGGAAGGTCGGCGACAATGGATCGATAAAATTGGAGACATTGGACGAGCAAGAGGTGCCTTTGGTAGTCAATGGATCTAAATTGCAAATATATGGTGCCAGGAAGACTCTGTCACAGAATGGCCAGCTAACTCCCTTGTTGTTGCAGAATGGTGACGCCTGGAGGCAAAATTGAGGTGCTATTTATTTATTTTATTTTTGAAAAAGAAAAAAAAGATGTTTGAAAAAATTAAAAAAAATTTTTAAAAAAAGGAGCTCGTGGACTGAGTTCCGCGGGCAGCCTGTCCGCGGACGCAGGTCCGACGGGTAGCCTATCCAGTAGCTGTCCGCGGGAGGTCTTCCGCGGACTGTGTCCTGCGGGCAGCCTGTCCGCGGGCGCATGTTCGACGGGCAGTTGTCCGCGGGAGGTTTTCCGCGGACTGTATCCTGCGGGCAACCTGTCCGTGGACACATGTCCAACGGGCAGCTGTCCGTGGGAGGTCTTTCGCGGAGTCATTTCAGTTTTCTGCAGACTCTTTCCTTCTTTCTGCGAATGAGTCCGAAGTTTTTGCCACAGAGTAGCCGGGTTCCCACGGATGTTTTTCATCTTTCCGTAGAGGGTTTTTTCTCTATTTTCCGCGGATGCTTTTGACCATCTGTGGATAGGACTACTGTTGTACATTGGTCTTGCATTCTGTGGGAAGTCTTCCGTGGGCATGTTTGGAGAAGGCCACGGTTCTTGCAGGCGTTATGTTATCCCGCGGACCCCCCTTTGTTTTTGTTGTCTTCAGCGTAGTCCTTCATTCCAGCAGTTCTCTTCACCCTTCCGCGGGCGTCTTTCCTTCTGTGGGCGTCTTCCTTCTGCGGGCATCAGTTGTCCCGCAGATCATTTCCGTCACAGTCTTTCCGTGGGTGTTTTATTCCATGAACCTCTTACAGGGTTACACTCTATGCTTCAAAGGTGTCTTGAGTTCGGCAGGGGAAGGTGGCAGGAACCTTTCTTAAAAAAAAAGGAAAAAAAAAAAGACGACAAATTCAAATTGTTCAGAATGAGTAACGGATAATGTCAAAGGGAGGGGGAAGTCTCACTGATTGCCAGAAAGAGTGTAGAATCGGCAGAAAATGATAGAAATAGTGTGTTCCGTGCATTTTTGTATGAGGTTCGGAGTGCAGATTTGGTCTTGGTGGCGAGGGGCGCAGCCCTTCGACCCCGCCGAGGGCGTTGCCCCCTGGACCCCTAGTCGTTGCAGATATCAATTGTGAAGTGTGACCAGTTGAGAAGACTTGAAGCTACTGTAAGCATGGAGTGTCTGTGTACCAAAGGTACTAGGAGTAGGTGTTGGCCGAGAGGCTGTCTTGGTGGATGCGTAGAGAGCTCGAGAGGAGTTGATCATCCAGTTGGAGGTAGTGCAACGACACTTGGCTTAGGGTACCGAGGAGTTGAAAACAGAGAAAGTAGCACAAGTGGCTATCAAGGTTAGCTTCATTAAGGAGGCAGTATTGTGTTAGCAGAGGCTACAGGCAAGGGACGAAGGTGACAGTGATGTGTCAGAAGCAGATTTATCTTGTTGTAATTAGTTTGTTAATTTATTTTGTTTGTTAATTTGTCTCAAATATTTTGTTAGTCGTCAGGAGATGACTTTTTTTTTGGGGGGGGATTGTGTCAGCCGACTGGATTGTCGTCGGTGTTTCTGTAACCGACGGGATGATTGTTGTCAGTGTTTCTGTAGCCGATGGAGTGATTGTCGTCGATGTTTCTGTAACTGATGGGATGATTGTCGTCGGTGTTTTTGTATTTTGTAGCCGACGGGTAAATAGTTTGTAGCGGACATAATGTTTGTGGCCGACAGACTCCTTCGGGAAGGTTCGGCAGATAGTATTTATATCCCGTCTAGGATCATTGTAAATCATCATTGATCTTATCTTATGAAGCATAATGTAATGTTCTAGCATATGCGAATAATCTAAGGAGTTTTGCTATTTCGTTCTATTGTCTATATGTGTTCATTTATTTTACCTGTACGGTAAACACTGGCTCAAAAATTGAGGCACCCAAAAAGAATGACGACAACCCAGTTGAGCTCTCAAAAAAACCATGAAGAATCTCTAAATTTTTTTGATCCAGTTAAAAAAATTAAGGTTTCAAACAAAAATGGCCTTGGCTGGAAAAAAAGACTTCAAAATAATGGCTGATTTGCAAGAAAAACAGTAGATTTTAGGCGCGAATCAACAACAGAGGTTTGTAAATGCCCTAGACACCTCCTAATAGGCAAAAAATGACCATAAAACAAGCAAAATTGGCCTTCACGTTTGCCGGAAAAAATGACCATGGACAGATTGCAAAAAGACACATGAAACTGGGTGCGATTTTACTAGAAAATTACATACGACATTCGTAGAAAATTAGTCATAAGTTTCAGAAAAAAAGCCTTAGATGAAGCAGATATTGCATGAAAAAAATTTCTAAAAATATTGCTTTGATAATTTTGAACAAGAAATTATAATATTTTTCAAAAAAATTCAAAGAATTAGCTTTGGTACCATATTATGAACTATTTGGTAAATGTTTGTTTGATACTAACAATGATCAAAAGATCAATATATACAAAAGAATGAACAATGTTTCCTTAGGAAACAATCGTAAAGTATAGAAACATTCTATCTAGATAGAGGAAGCTAAATATTAGAAACATTCTAATATTTACAAGAGATTACAATAGATAACCATTAAATAATAAATAATAATAATAGAAACTATCTATTATTGTAATAAAAACCATAATTAAGTATTAGTTATATATATTTATTTATATAAACATAATATAAAAAGATAATAATATATACTTAGCATATAGTTAAGTAGATCCAAGAGTTTGTGATGAGAGAGACAGAGTAAATTCGATCACATTATGGGTCAGTCCCAAGATGGTTAAGAATCTTGAGGGATTCTGCTTGTTGAATGTTTCATGTGACCATGGCATAGTGAATCTACCATCCTTAAGGCTAGTGATAAGGAGTGAAGCGATTAGGTCTTAAGTTTCTAATATGAATTAGTGATTGTTATTAATATAATCTGATTTAAATGTTGTTCAAATGTGTGTTTAACTTGACAAACATTTATATTTGCATCATGTTGTCTAGCATTATAATTTTTCTAACTAATCGCAAGTTATAATTATTCCAACCTTGAATATGTTATCCAAATTTGTTCAATATCTGTTGCTATTGGTTGGCAATAAAGACATAAACACGTAAAGGATATCCAAATGCTGAACAAGTTCATCTTACCTTGAAAATTTCCACTTTTTGTTCAGAATAAGTGGTGTCTCATCTTGGTGAACGAGGAGAAACTCATTAATCTTCACTTACTACTGGTTTAGAAGCTTTAGTAAAGGTGTCCCAACAGAGTATGACACACTGAACAGATTGCTGTGTTAGTTTGTGGATCATGGCTGAATGATATGTGCAGTGTGCATTAACTAATTGGCTACCTCCTGGTAAGTATATTCTTCTAATTTTCCTTGCTCTCTAGGAGCATGATGCAACTGAGAACATAAGGAGAGTTTTCCAAACAGGAAATAATAAGTTGAATAGATTTTGTGTTAGTTTGTGGGTCAAAGTTGTATGGTTTTCAAAGGACATATAACTAATTGAAGTCTCCTTCGTAAGTAGATTCCTTTATCCTCCATTGCACTTTATTAAAATAATTATATTTACTATAATGGTCATCTTAGATTCTATATTTGTATTCAGATATTTTTAGTGCTTTTAGTCTACTATTTTTACTGACTTCTACCTTATAATTTTTTATTTAAGGAGACTTTGCTTGCTCAGTTTTAATGCAACAATGTAGCCAATCTTTAAAGTTTCATGGTATTAGAGAAAATTTTCTGGGTAATTATTTTGTTCTATAATTCGTGTTTGGAAAACATGTGAGGAAAAATAATTTAAAGTTTCATGGTATCAAAGCGAGAGCCGGTCTGGATGACTCCCTTATGGGAGGGTTCCAAAAAAATTTATTAAAAAAATAATTTGTTGGGCTTTAATAAAATTTTCCTCAAAAATTATCTGTTTCGTATTCTCTAATCCAGGTTTGTTTGGTTTTGATTGCTTTTTACCTCAAAAATCATGTTTGGTTTTGGTTGATTTTCCTTCTCAAGAATTGTTTCCAACTTTTGTAATACGCAAAGTTTGTGGGATTTTCTGTCAGGGATTTCTGATTTGGGGTTTTTATCATTTTTTTTTGAAAAAAAATGATGCATTTTACTCTTCAAGTCATGTTATTTTGTAGTCAGTTTTGGGGCATCTTGCTCATCTGCAATAGTTTGGAGGGTTTGGCAGTTGTTCTCAGTGCGTCTCTATCTACAAGAAAGGACAACTCAGTTATCCACATCAAGTTAGATGTTTTTGTGATAATTTCTGCTCAGTGGTTTTGCAGATTTTGGGAGGGTTAGTGGCATGCTCATCTCTCTTGTTCTAGACTATTTTGAAGAAAGGGGCAACCTTTTCTGTTTTTTGGCTACTCTTGGTCATTGACATTTTGTAGATCTAGGAAAGGTCTTAGCAGCAGCAGACTGTACATTCTGAAGAATTTGTGACTACAAGACATGTATATTCTTTTGTAGGGTAGTATGATGACCATTAAGGGAGGGTATTAAAATAATGTTATATTTACTATAATGGTCATCTTAGGTTTTATATTTAGATTCAGATATTTTTAGTGCTTTAGTTTACTGTCCCTTTCTTGGTCCTCATTTAGTTTCTCTTATTCTTCCTAAAAGTGTTTTACTCGCATCTAAAATCTTAATTCTTCCCCTTAGCTTGGTCCATGTCCATCTTGATTGGAGCTCCTTCATATTAAATATTTCAATCATTCCCCATAATTTCTCCTCATATAATAATGTTCTCATTCGTTCATTCTATTATTGATGTATACTTCATCATTGCCTGTCACTTTGGAAGCTAAGTATATTCTGCATTCTCTAATCTCTTCATGATACTAGAATCGATCCATATCATTTTTCTATGTCCTTCAATGTACATTTAATCGTATTCTCCTTATTTCACAAGATTATTTACTTCCTTGCTGAGATAATATCTCGTTTAGCTACAGTAGTTAGAGTTGAGTTGTCAGGCTTAAGTGTATGGATTCTAATTGATAGATAGTCATCTCAGAACTTCCCCTATTTGATCAATGCAGCCTTATAGCAATTCAGTTATATGTTGAGTGCCAATTCTAATTGGACATTTGATAATTACCATCTTCTTGTGTGGATGACATATGTTGTTCCAACCTCTATGGTATTGTATCTTTAATAGTTAGATTTGCTTCCTTTGTTATTATTGATTATATCCTTTAATGCACGAGTTAAACTGGATAATGAATCGCTTCCACCGAGTCAGCTTTCCCCGTTGAATACATCTCCTTGGATGATAGTTAGTACATACTTTGCGGCTGGTCTCCCTCTCCTAATGCTGATTGGATAATTCCCACATGTGAATCAACTATCGTTCTTCCATATATTGTCTCAATATCTTATTATCCCTGTCATTCTATTTTTCCCAACTCCACTACGCTGGCATTGCGCTGCAGAATTGGACTTCCAACTTCCACGATGATGGAGAGAGCTGTACCCGAACAGAGTGAAGGTATTCTTCGTTTGAGGGAAGTATTAGTACATTTCTTCTATTTGCAATGGTTTCCAATACACCCACAATATGTGTGCCAAACCACGGGATGACTGGACTGTTGTGTGTATGGCTATTAACTTAATCATTCCACCTGTATACCTTTTTATCGAGTCACTCTGTAGGATATTGCTGCCTATCATTCCCTCCTCTTAATCGTTGTTCTTCTCCTCCTTGAATGAGATAGAATGCTTTCTTTTTCCTATTTGATCGTCCATGATTCTCTTATGTTACACACACACACACACATAGATCTTTTTGATAACATCATCCATGTTGGATTATTGGTCTTCATCATCGCTATCCCAGATTGACCTGTTTCTCATTATAGGCTTGGTGCGAGGTATTGTGGTATTCTCCCCACTTTGATCGATGGTAGTCTCCATATCTAATTCACTGCCGTGCCTTGAATGTCCGCTATTTTTTGCTGAATTAAATTCATGCTCAGTTGGGAGCCTCTTCATCCCAATCCTCTTTGATGTTCCTTTGTTCTCCCCCTTTTTGATTGAACTTTCTCTTTGTATAAATATGGAACAATTGATTAATATTGAAAGGACACAATTGGTGGGATCTAATTTTTTTTTTTTTTTTGACTTATATTTTCATTACTACATAACATATGAATATATTTATTGTTTATTTATATATTTTGTTATTAAATTGATATTTAATTAATATAGTTTTTATTATATATGTTTATTAATAACTAGTTTTATCAAACTAATTACTCTTTATCATTCATTTATTATATTTTAATTATACAATAATCATTATATAATAGATGATATGATTATATTGAGCAATACATATTTTTTATGTTAATAATTTTCTTATTATGTTTATAAAACATAATAATAAATTATATTACAATTTATTATTGTTTATTCTATTATTAATTTATTCTATTATTAAAACTTATAAATATGGGGAAATGACATTTAGTCCACTATTTTTAGCAATTTCTGCCTTGTAATTTTTTATTTAAGTGACTTTGTTTGCTTAGTTTAGTGCATGTAGCTAATTCTGTTCTTAAAAGTTTCACACTCAAGCAGCCTCTTACAATTTTAAACACAAAGATGATATTCACTTTTGTTCTGAATTTGAAAAATCAAAATATTCTAAATTTTGGATTGGAGAGATCGTGAAACTGTTGTCAATGGAAAGATATGAACTGGGACACGTTTTAGGTCTTTTCCTAAGTGCAAGAAGTAGAATTTGAAATAGCATATAGGTGAAAAAGCCAAGAAAAATGTTTATAGATATTTTCAATGTGTTTCTGAATGGAAATAGCATAGTTTGACAGGCATCTTCTGTAAAAATGACAGTGGTGAATGATCATGAAAGAAGTCAGGGTTCTTCTACAGCAACTACGGAAAGATCGGAGGCTGACAAACTTGTTGATAAGATGGAATTCAGTGAGCTGTGCAATGAATTTGAGTGCGTTAGTAGCCCTTCTGTAGAGGCTACAGCACGACAACTTGCTAGAGATATTCTAGAGATGCGAGAAGGGAACAGAGCATTGGGGACCTTTGCGGTTTCTGTTAAATACAAGGTATCTTTCTTTCCTTGTTTTTCTTGTTATGTGGAAAAGCTTAGTTTTACAATACAGGAATAATGTATTATTGAAGGAGTTGATGAGAGAAAAAGGAGAAATAAAGCATTAAAGGCAATTGAGATTTTGCATAGTTTATCATCCAATTAATCAAGTTTATACTGCAAACTTAGCCCCTAAACCGGCTAGTTGCAACAGAATGTGCTCACTATTCAAATGAAATTAAATATGCAACATATACTGATGTAATCCTATGAATGTATTATCTTTTGTAAAGGTCTATCAATGCATGTGTTTTCCATTAAAGTGTACAGAAATTATATTAAAACATTACTACAAATTTGCATGGAAAAAACCTCAATATGTTTGAATTTTTTGTTTTTTTTGGGGGGTGTGGTGGGGGGTGGAATCAATTAAATGAATGTAGTACTTAATCTTTAAGTTATTAAAAATAATAAACAAAGCGGCTTCTTCTTCCAATCTGTTACATAATCAGAAAAGTTATTTTTCATTTGCTAATTTTTTAATGGATTTATGGAATATTCACATGAAATTTTATAGATGCAGGTAAATACAGTCTGAGAGAGTGGCTTGTGTAGGTCCTTGAAGACTGAATCAAATAAGCCAAGTGATAAGACAAATGCAAAATAAGAACCTGCAGTGTTGAATATATGGGACGCATGTTTAGGGCTCAATCTGGTTGGGATTGGGTCTTCTAGATTACACGTAATTTTTAAGTATAGGAATGATTACGAAGGCTTAACTTTTTACTTATGCTTAATGCCGGGTCCTGTCCTGTATCATCAGACTAGACATGACTTTTTATACAACTCATATTAGTTTGTTACAATTTCTGTTAAATCTACCAAGCCTAACTCAATGTTCCTATTATGCCACATTAAATTTGCAGGCAAATTTCTTTCCCTTGTATGCTAATCGGTCCCTATGTGCCTTTTGCAAGAGTTTACTCAAGGTTGAGCTTAATGCGTAGCTAGTACTTTTGGTTCTTTTGCCTATGCAGGTTCAGCTAGTATTTGTGCAGATACACTAGCTTGTTTACTTGAACCTCTGCCAATTCTTGAGCCTTATCATATATTTTCAACTCAACAATGCTTGAATGTTTTTCATCTATTATTCCTCATAGAAAAAGCTTTAGATGCCACAAAGAATGTATTTAAACTTGTGCAAGAAATCATCTTTTCAGAAAAAATGCCAACATGTGAAGACAGTAAATCTACAACATTTTATGTATGAATCATCAGGACATTTGTTTCCATGGTAGAGTTGTACAGCCAGAAATTTGAAAATGGGAACTGTTACTAAATTTTCACAAATGTCAAAATTCAGTCTTAAGCAATGTGCAAGTGAAAATAAGGTACACATTTTTACATTCAACATATTTATTGACGAATCATATTTCATTCTGAACAAAAGAATAGTAAAGAAATGGCCTTTGTATTATTCATCATGATAGATACAACTGATATTTACAAAGCTGAAATGAAACAAAATTCTAAAAGCTAATGCCTCTCACACAATTGGCTGTTAGAGTAGCCTCTATTCTACTGATATCTATCTCTATTCTATGAAAATACATAATATGAAAAGAAAGGAAACATAGAATGAGAGAGGGTCATAAGGAACCAGTCATTGCTTGTAATGACTGGTAGTGTTGCATCGTTCCGATCTTGTTTGCCCACCGTCCCGAATCGTATCTGCTTCAAGTCTCTGAATCCTTCATTCATAGAAAAGATGTGTTAGATCCAATGGCTCTAAACAATGACAGAAACACCTTACCTCATGCATAAACATTTTATGCTACCATCATGTCATGTACTTGCATAAAACAGAAACATATACCAGCAATGAAGGCAATCACGAACACCTCAAATGTTTTATAACTAACATTTTTGCTTCCTATGCAACATGCTATCTTTAATGGATATGTGGATATAACCGTAGGCTCCTATGAGGGTTATTGAGCCCGGTGTACCCATAAGAGATAGGTCGAAGGAGCTGATCAGAATAAGTATCAAAGGGACATTGTATATTGTCTTCACATGAAACCTTCTGCTTTCAATTTTATCAATGAGTAAATGCTGCTACACCGATCATGATTAGAAAGAAATGTTAAAGGGACATATTCACATCTGAAACCTTATATTTCAAGTTACTATTTAACGCTGAAGTGTGATAAGAAATATAAGAGCAGCAATACTCAGAAGCTACAGGATGGAAGATATAGATGTAAATACACAGCATGAACAGGAAGATTCAAGAGCAAGGACAGGAAGATAACAAATGCTCATACGAATGCTGATTTATACATCAAAGGATATAAATTTTGCAAACAAGCAGAAGATACAACAAAAGAAGAACAAAGTCTATCGTTTCTTTTCTTAAACAGAACAAGGAGAAATGAGTAACCTGTAGAATAATATTTTCCTCTCATAGTATAAATATTTTTAAAAAAATGTTATACTGTTTAACAGCAATGAGGCATATTTTTTCCATAACATATTGATTGCAACCATGGGAGAAGATGAGCTAAATGCAATGAAACGAAGGCTATATCAATCATCTATGTGCAAGAAATCTACCGGCTTAAGTTACAAGTTTACATCAGCAGAGTATCAAAGAGCCTATTAATATCTAAATTCAATCAAGCATATGAGAAGACTAGCACATATGAAAAGGGACTTACATTCTAATGTCCTTACAGCTGGTAGTATAGTGAAAACGATGGAAGTTTGATGCAGCATGAGTAACAGGAATGTAATAAGTTCAACAAAAGCATCAGCAGAATCATAATAGCAGCTCAGAAATGAGAAAGGATGCAAGATTTGTGCAATGAATAACAGTGAAGAGAACACTTTCATTCCATGCTATGGATATCGAGTTTTCGGGCTATAGATGTATCAAACACATATGCTGTGTGATTAAAGATTTAAAGCCACAGGAAATTGCAATTACTTGTGAATTAAGGGTTCCCAAAAATAAAAGAACCACAATATGGATGAAGCCAAAAGAACTTATATGTACAGAAGTACTGGAAAAATAATTTTCAAAGTTCACATCTATGTCCATCAGATTGTTGCATAGAATCAAACTGCTGCAGTCAAACAAGAAGATATATGTATGATCCTGCCTTCAAAATTCATTACCAATCATGTCTTTCAAACAGGAATAAGAAAAGGCATTGAAAACCCATGCGGGTATGACCTTAACAACACATAAATGTAATCACATTTTCGTGTAGCAAAATGAAGAAAAGATCAAACCCAGAAACGTCATCTGCAGAGAATGAGTTTTGATAAAAGAAGAAATAATCACAAAGCCCATTATTTGGGCATTTCTCTTGAGGCAGGCAGTACTTTTCTCTCATACGGTGATCTCTGTTATTTTGGCTGTGATTCTGCTCCCTGTCTGTTATGGCAGACTGTATGGAATCAGACTCAACTCAGAGCCAGCAGATCAACACTTACCAGAGGAGGTTGTGTGACAGAATTGCAAAACTTGAATCCGACAATGTTCAATTGAGAGAACAGATTTTCTCTCTTAGTATTACCATTTCCGAACTTAAGGGTGCCACCACCTCTAATATGGCCCGGTTTCAATGTTTCTCAGATACTTTTGCTAAGGAGATAGCAGGCTTGCAAGTTAATATCAGTTCTATCATCACACAATTGGAGGGTCTTGATGCCATTAAAGAACAACAATCCATCATAGCAGCTAAACACTCCTCTCTTATTTATGATATGGAACAGAAAGTCAAGACATGGGCCTCTCTTTGTAGTAACATAGATTCTCAACCTCTGGCCAATATTGATAAAATGGTGCAAGGTAAGATTGAGGATGAGCGTTTGAGGCGGGTCTGTGAGCTCAATCTACGGGTTCGTGGACTCCCCTCTACCCATGATCCTCTTGCAGCGGGACGCTCTTTCCTCTGTGATCAACTTGGTCTTACCGAGATTACGTTAGATAGGTGCTGGTTTGGACAGGGGGATGTCCTTTTTATCAGATTCTTTTCACTTGCAGACAGGCTTCAGGCTCGCCGTGCTAAGAGGAAGTTGTTTTCCCTTCCTTCAAAAATCTTCTTGGATGAAGATCTCACGAAGTCCCAGGTTGCAGAGCTCAAACGTGCTCATTGTATTGTTGCTAAAGCTAGGCAAGATGGTAAATGGGCTATTATCATAAATCTGAGAGCTGTTATTAGAGATTCCCCCCCCAAGTGGTTGGGTAAAGAGGCAGGCCCCCAAGGCCAAATGACGGTCCCACCAGCAGTCGGACAAGAGGGAGGCCCCCACTTGCTCCCTTCTTGTTAACTGCTGGAATGGTAATGGATCTTTATGGTCCTTACTTGGTCTTCTTCTTGATGCTATGTGTTCCGCCGATATTCTTGTCATATCAGAGACTCACGAGAGTCCTGTGCGTCCTTTGCCAGGCGTCACAGGTTTCCAGTGGTTATCCGTTTTTAGGGAGGAGTTTCGCATTTCGGGTGGTGTGCGGGGTTCAGGGGGTGTGGCCTGTTTGATTAAGGATGATATTTTCAGTAGCACTTCTATCACACACTCAGATTTGTTTGCCAGATTTATGTGGGTCCATATTGATCGTAAGTGTTATCATCAGAGGGATATCTACTTGGCTGCGTGCTACTTTCCACCGGCTGTATCTCACTATGCTATTCATGGTACCGATGACGGTGATCCTTTTATTGATCTTTGCGAGACTATCTCTCAGTTTACTACTTTAGGGGACATTATTATTCTTGGGGATTTCAATGCGAGAACCAAAGCACTACAGACTCCACTTTATGATCGTCACTCTAACCCCATGTGCTCCACCGAGATTGATCCTACTTCTTTACGGCTTCATAGACTTTCTGAGGATGCTCTTGGGCCATTATCCGTGTATGGTAGACATTTGTTGCAGTTTTGTGAGTCTTCTTGTTTGGTGCTCCTGAATGGCCTCTCTTGCTTCCTTGGTTCTGAGATCTTCACTTGTTGGCCTCATGGTGGTGGTGCTAGTGTCGTGGATTATGTTCTTGCCTATCCCTCCTTCATCCCGTGTTTTCGCAGTTTCACCATCTTGCGCCTTCCTCTTGCGGATCACTCTCTCCTCAGCATTCATTGTAGCCTCTCCCCTTTTTCTGCACCTTCACTCATGTCACCTCATCATTCTTCTATTACCGCTCACTTGCCCATTTGCTTCCATTTCATTGATGGTGACTGTGAGCTCTTCTTCGCTCATCTTTCCAAACTCCTCAGCCCTTTGGGGTTCTCTGACTCGTTCGAGGCCACCTCCATGTTTGACTTACTCACATCGGCTATTCTTAAGTCTGCCACCCTTTCCATCCCTCACTGCCCTCCCTTGCTCCTTCGCAGCAAGCGTCGTAATACTTGACCCATGAAGCAGTGGTTTGATTCAGACTGCAAATCCTTTCATCGTGCTATGCACTCTGCTTTTGAGGCTCACTCCACTGACTTGGCCAGTATTCTCTCGTCTTATCTCCGCTTGCTTCGGAGTAAGAAGCGTAACTTCACTGCCTCAAAGTGTAAGTCACTTTGTTCCACACTGGTTAGCAATCCCCAGCTCTTTTGGTGTACTCTTTTCCCTTGTCATCCCCCTCTGCCTTCCACCCTTGACTTTCACTCCCTTGCGTTGTTTACCATGGCTCTTTATGATATTCCTGGGCAGCCTTCCATTCACCCCCCCTCGCCTCCTTTCATTCGCCTTTTCACTCCTTCCCACATTTATGAGGCTATCAGATCCATGAAATGTAGTAGAGCTGCTGATGAAGAAGGTTTTCAGGTTGAGCTTTTCAAGTTCGGTGCCTCAGTTCTGGGTCCCTATCTCTCTATTCTTTTTAATAGAGTGATTTGCACTGGGTTTTCGGCTTCCTGGTCTAGGCACTTGATTCATCCCATTCACAAGACTGGGCTTGTCTCTGATCCGGGGAACTACAGAACCATCATGATTGGGCACACTTTTGCCAAACTGTATGCTACTGCTCTTAATACTATGCTATCAGCAAAGCTCGACAAGATTGGTTGTAGGGCTAGAGGACAGGCGGGCTTTTGGACGGATTATCAGACTATGGACCACATCTTCATGCTACGGGCTATTATTGAGGAGGCCAGACACAGATCGGAAAAGGTATATTGTTGCTTTGTTGATTTTCGCAAAGCTTTTGATTCTGTTCCTAGGGTGGCTCTGTTTGAGAGACTTAGGGAGATCGGTATTTCTAAGATGCTACGTATTGCTATTATGAGATTATATGAGATTGTGGTCGGCAAATTTCGGACTCTTGTTGGCTTCTTAGATCTGATCCATTGTACTATTGGGGTTAAGCAAGGTTGTCCTCTCTCTCCTACTTTATTTGGGTTATATATTGATGAGCTGGAGGACTTCCTCTTGGAGTCTTCACTCCCGGGTGATGGTTGTTATCTTTATCAGGTTTTGATCTTGATCCTTCTCTTTGCGGATGATATTGTTCTCCTTGCTTCCTCTCCTGACAGGTTACAGAGACTTCTTGATAGATTGGCTTTATTTTGTGATCAGAGACAGCTGGTGGTTAACTTGGGTAAGACTCGGATCATGTTCTTTAATTGTTTAAAGACCTCTCATCTTCACTTCACATTTTGGGCCCAGGAGATTGAGAATACTTCATCCTATTTGTATCTAGGTGTTATGTTTTCCGGACCACGTTTTAGCATGAGACTTGCTATTCAACCCAGAGTGAATAAGGGCATGGGTTCTCTTGCTTTTCTTGAGAAACAGTGCTTCAGACATCAGTTTCAGGATACCTCGTCTAAGCTATCTCTCTTAGATGCTCTTGTTCGACCGACTGTTCTTTATAGTTCTATGGTTTGGGGTCCTTCTCTCCTTAGCTCTGACTGGGCCTCGATTGAGTGGGTCCAAACTTTGTTCTTGCGGCGCATTATCAGATGTCATAGATCTACTCCTCATGGTATCATTCTTGCTGAGTTCAGGGCTCATCCTTTCAGACTTGTGGCCATTTTTGACTTAGTTTGGTTTCTTCATCGCCTTCGTGGGTTTGCTGATATGGTTGGAGACCGTGATCGTTACTCCTATTTAGCTTATTGCTCTTCGGTTTCCATGGCGGCTGCTAAGTCTGGTGCTCGTTCGCGATGTTGGTATGCACAAGTCTCTTCTTTGCTGAGTTTGATTGGGATTGATATTGATCGTCTCCCCCCTTTTCAGTTTTCTTTGGATGCCCCTGCTCATCTTCTCCCTTCTCGGCAGGAGTTGAATGAGCATGTTCGTCTTGATATTTATAGACGTTACATTATTGCTACCTAGGTTAACCCTCTTGGTGGATTACGCCCACGAATGTCGTTTTATGCGACACACTTTTTGGAGATCTTAGATGGGATTATTGCCTGACCTAGCTATCTTTCATGGCGTTGGTCTCATGCCCTACGGATCTCTTTAGGTTCTTTCAGAGTTGGTTCCCATTCTCTTCGGGCTCAGTTGGATCATCATATTGACAGGGAGGAGCGGACTTGTTTGTTTTGTTCTTTAGAGGAGGTGGAGGATGAGGCTCACTTTCTTTTTCGATGCCCTATTTATTATGAGATCAGAGGGAGGTTTTGTTTGTTCAGAGAGTGCTTCTCTCTCTATGATTTCTTCAACTATTATGATTAGAGATGCCTTGCACTGTATCTGCGTGAGGCCACTATGCTCCGGGATAACATGATTCAGACTCTACTTCCACACCGGCACTCATCTACTCAGCTCATTACTACTTTTTTTACACCTTTATCCCCCTTGCGTGGTGTGAAAAGGCCCTCTAACTCTATTTGGCCCAATGATCTTTCTAGATGTGTCAGATCCCATTCTGCTTATAGGCACCAGCGACACTCTTCTAGGATAGTTCGGAGACAGTATAGTACCTCTACGCATCAACACGTGTATCATTCTGTGACTGATTTCTTCTCACCCAAGAAAGACTCCTAGTGCTTTTTGTTGCTTGTTTTGGTTGTTTGTTGTTGCTTTTCTTTAGACACCTTTGTGTGCTCCTGCTGGCTTCAACCCTGCTTTGTTGTAATCTTTCAGTCCCATAGACCTCTTTTTGGTCTTTTGTTGGACATTAATATCATTATCTTATCTTATCTTATCTTATCTTGAAAACGTGATATGACTGGCCAAAATACAGTTGCAAGAAAACCCATTTCGGGTTTTGATTAGGCGCATCAAAAGAAATGTTGTAAATAAACTACAAATGGCAGCCATACCCATAGTCCAAAATGTAAAGTTTCTGCAAATTCTTTGGACTGAATATAGATTTGATTCTTCCTTCTCTATCTTCTTATAACTTGTGAGTAACTTTAGATTATTTCCTTTAATTGGATTAGAAATGTAAATCAGAATTATGTCTTTTACTTCTGCAATTTGTATGAAGGCATTAATGACTAAGGAGCAGACTTGTATTGATCTTGTGTGCTCTTAGACTTAATCCTTAGCCTCTATAAGTATAGGAGTCAAGGGACATGTCCTTAGAAAGGACATGTCTCTTCCAAAAGTCATTTGTTGAATCCTCTAGAAGTCGGCGACTTTCTAAGGGTAATTACATATTAATTAAAACACAAACAATGTTGTTAATTAATACTAATACAACCTCCTAAGGATAGACATCGATCTTGGAGAAGAAATAATGCAACTTAGACTTGGTCCTCTGCTTATCATGCTATATCAGATCTAATCTATCTATTACCAGATCAGTATACTTAATCAAGTTACAAATTTAACACTCGCTCTTAACCTGATAATCATACTGAGAGATATCATATCTAGCAACATCACTAAAGATGAACAAGCAAGAATTGATACTCTATATCTATCTAAATCTCCTTATCATGTGGTACCATAGAACACATAATACAATGTCATATTACTAAACTTGTAGTATGACAAATCATTGCTACTAGTGATAACAGTATTGCAAAGAATACAATGTACAGGATAACTCTGAAGAGCAATATAATTTCTTCATTTATCCAAGTTGTGACTCATAGATACTGGTATTTCTATATCAAAACATGATCTTGAGTTTAAGACCTACCAGAATACACAATAAGCCTAGAGAATAATAAAATTCTTCTTTTATCCAAATTGTGACTCATTGACATAGCAATGTCAACATCACAATAGGATCGTAAACTCATCTAGATTTTACAGTAGAACTCTACTGTTTAGCACATTATCTAAGCGATCGTCATCTCTCGTAATGTCTTTTATACAAGTGTTTATTATCTTAGAGATTGTCACCTCTTAAATAATGAATACAAATGGTGGAGCCCATAACTGTCAATAGCGTGACAAAATAAAATGATTTTTTTAATAATTTAAAGAGTACAAATGGATTACAACTCAACCATACCAAGTCTTCTCCTGAAGTGTTCATCTTCACTCTAGATAGAGCTTTGGTGAGTATGTTTGCTATCTAATCTGCAGTGCAAATGTATTCTAATTTTACAAAGTTTATGTCTACCATATCTCTTACATAATGGTAAGGAATTTCAATATGCTTGCACTTGTCATGAAAAACTGGATTCACTAAAAGCTTGATGGAACTCTGATTATCACAATGAATAATTGTAAGATTCATGGCTTGCCCAAATAATCCCACAAGTAACTTTTTTAGCCAGACTGCTTCTCGAGCGGCCATTGCGGTTACAATTTATTTGGCTTCTGTGGAGCTTTGAGCTATTGAAGACTTTTTTTGCATATCCAAGATATCATTGCTGATCGTAAATTGAAACATCTTGAAGTACTTTTTCTTGTCTTTAATACTTCCACCCCAATCTGAATCAGTGAATCCATGTAAGTGGAAGCCAACCTTCTTGTATTTGAGTTCAAAATTAAGAGTGCCTTGTAAGTATCTCATAATGTGTTTAATTGCAGCTAGGTGAATCGCCTTTGGCTCACACATAAACTAGCTTAAGGTATTAACAACATAGTAAATATCAGGTCTTGTATTTACTAAGTACATAAGGAATCCAATCTTCTCTCTGTAAAGAGTAGAATCTATGGAAGATGATTTTGTAGCTGCCTTTTTAAGTTTATGTAGATTAGTCTACATTGGAGAAGACATAGATTTGCAATTCCACATTTTGAATCTCTTCAAATGTCTGATGTATACTTCCCTTGATTAAGTATGATACTATCAGAATTCTACCGCACTTCCAACCCTAGGAAGTAATGAAAGAGTCCCAAGTCTTTCATCTCGAATTCTCTAATAAGATCTTTTTTGCATTGATCTATAAGATGATCATCACCTGTTATTAATCAATTGTCAACATACAATATTAGAATTACCATATCATCTTTATCTCTTTTATGATATAAATTTGGATTAGCTTCATTTTTGGAGAATCCTAAGCCGGTGAGATACTTATCAATTCTTTCTTACCAAGCCCTTGGAGCCTGTTTCAGCCCATAGAGAGCTTTCTTGAGCTTGCAAACAAAAATGTTAGGATCATGAGTTTCAAATCCTTCAGCTTGCTCCAAATATACTTTTTCTATAATCTTTCCATTTAGGAATGTTGTTTTTACATCCATCTGATGTACTTTCCATCCCTTCAATGTGGCAATTGCTAAGACTGCTCTAATGGAGGTATATCTGGCAACAGGAGCAAAAGTTTCTTCATAATCAATCTTTTCTTTCTGAGAAAATCCTCTGGCTACAAATCTAGCTTTATACTTCTCAATGCTATTGTCAGCAACATGCTTTATTTTAAATATCCACTTGGAAGAAACAATAGATTTTCCTTTAGGTCTTGGAACAATTTCCCAAACATCATTTTTCATAATAGATTGATATTCTTTTTTCATAGCTTCTTTCCAAGATATATGTTTAATAACATCAGAAGGATTGGTTTCTTTTGTTTTGGATAAATCACTCATATTTGTTGTATAACTAGAGACTCTTTTAGGTTTTTTGCTTTCTTTGATTGTTTCGGAAGGTGCAACAAAGTCTTGAGCTGCCTCGATTGTTTTAATGGGCCAAAGTGGTCTTTTCTTTGAATTTTGAGTTTCTTCAAGATTTAGATTTTGAATTTCATCTTCAATTTCTTCTAAGTTCTCCCTCTGGGACCCAGATTCACTATTTCTTTCAAAACTGGATAAAGGAGAATGTTCTTCATAACTTAGGGCTCTTTTGAATGCAAGATCTTTTTCAAAAATTACATCCCTACTAAGTTCAATACTTTTCTGTTTAGGTATGAAAATCCTATATGCCTTAGATGTTTCGCTATACCCTACAAAAATACCTTTCCTCCCAAAGGGTTCTAACTTAGTTCTTTTTTCTTTTGGAACATGGATATATATAGGACACCCAAAAATCCTAAGATGGCTTATATTAGGTTTGACCTTAGTAAATACTTCTTTAAGAGTTTTATCTCTAAGGTAAGAATGCGAGCTTCTATTTTGAATATAGACAGCAGTACAAGAGGCTTCTGCCCAAAGATAATATTCTAGATTTTGATTAAAAATCATAGCTCTAGCAACTTTTATAATTGTTCTATTCTTTCTTTCTACTACCTGGTTTGTTCTAGATTATAAGGAACTGTGTACTCCCTCTTAATCCCTGATTGTTTACAAAACCTTTTAAATAAGTCTGAGGTATATTCCCCTCCGTTATCAATTCTAAGGGTTTTAATTTTATGTCTTAAAAATTTTTTAGTTAATGTTTTGAGTTCTTTAAATCTCTTTGGGATTTCTTTTGATTCTCTGCATTTTAAGAAGTAAATCCATGTTTTCTTAGAGAAGTCATATATGAACATAATATAATACTAGAATCATCCAAGAGAAGGAACAGACAGGTCCACATAAATCTGAATGAATTAATTCTAATACATTATTTGTTGTTCCAGTGCTATCATGAAATGGACTTCTGGTGTTCTTACTAGAGTGCACCCTTTGCATATGCTTGACTGGTCTTTATTTAGTTTAGGTAGCCCAATAACCATCTTTTCCATAGTTGATAAGGTTTTGAAATTTAGATGCCCTAATCTTTTGTGTCATATTTCATTTATGTCTACAGCTTCATGAACTAAGGCTTGAATAGCTCAACTAGATTCTGTATTCAATTCATACAAATATCCTTTTCTTTGCCCAATCAACTTCGCTTTCTTGATTGCGGAGTTCTTTGCCCAAGTTATTACTTTGCCGTCCGCGAATGCAACATTATGCCCATCATCTTCTAGTGCTGTAATTGGGATTAAATTTCTTTTAATTTCTGGTACATAGAGTACACCTTTGAGAAGAAGAGAATTCCCAAATTTTAGGTTCAAAGTGCAATTTTTAATTCCTTCGACAAAATGTGTTGAATTATCACCAATGGTGACTTCACTATTAACCTTTTCTGATAAAGAGTCTAGTGCTTTTTTGTATCTCATTATATGTCTACAAGATCCACTATCAATTACCCATGCTTTACTTGAAATTTCATTTGATAGTGATGAGTACAATACACGATTTTCAAGATCATAGGTATCTTCTTCTCTAGTAACATTTGTACAGTTTGCTTGTTGTTTAGAATTCTCAAGACAATTAGATTTGTAGTGTCCAAACTTTGTACATTTGAAACACTTTATTTTGGATAAATCTTTCTTGGGTTTTCCATTCTTTTGATTTCCCTTTTTCTTCTTGAAATGCTTCTTCTTGGCCTTATAGGAGTTTGTATTAAGAACATGAAGTTCTTTATCTTTTGTTTTCAGTTTCCCTCCTTTCTTTAGTTTTTTGGATTCTTCTCGAAGACAATCATTCTTAGGTCTTTTGAAGTCAAGAAGATTATCTCTGGCACTTATTCCTTTTGCAAAAGTCTCCCATGAATTTGGTAATCCATCTATAGCCATTAGTGTTAATTTTGTGTCACTAATAATGGTTCCTATACTTGACAGTTCATCTCTAATGCCAAAACCCTTTGGAAGTAAGAATTCATTGATTCTTCTTTCTTTATCTGAATGTGATTTAGTTGCCTTTTCAGTGCGAGAACCCTAGTTGCATTGTTGACCTCATATGCATTTCGTAATGCTTTCATCATATTAAATAAAGTTTGATGTTTTGTAAGCACGGGTACGATATCAATTTTTAATCCATCTAATATGATTTGAATGTCTTTTCTATTTCCTCTGCTCCAGATAAATTTATGAGGTTCAACTGGAGGTTGTTTGGATGCTCTATCAACAAATTGCTTTACATCATTCTCTTCAAGAATCATCATGACTTTGAATTTCCAAGCATCAAAGTGTTCTTTCCCATAAAACTTGTCCTCAGGTCTGATTGTGTATGCCTTTAAAGATAGGAGATAGTTGCTAGATATATATAAAGTTTGATTACTGAATTTTGCAGAGCCTAGGTTCAACTACCAAAGCTCTGATACCATGTAAAGTTTCTGCAAATTCTTTGGACTGAATATAGATTTGATTCTTCCTTCTCTATCTTCTTATAACTTGCTGTGAGTAACTTCAGATTATTTCCTTTAACTGGATTAGAAATGTAAATCAGAACTCTGTCTTTTACTTCTGCATTTTGTATGAAGGCAGTAATGACTAAGGAGTAGACTTGTATTGATCTTGTGTGCTCTTAGACTTCATCCTTACCCTCTATAAGTGTAGGAGTCAAGGGACATGTCCTTAGAAAGGACATGTCTCTTCCAAAAGTCATTTGCCTAATCCTCTAGAAGTTGGCAACTTTCTAAGGGTAATTACATATTAATTAAAACACAAACAATGTTGTTAGTTAATAATAATACAACCTCCTAAGGATAGACGTCGATCTTGAAGAAGGAATAATGCAACTTAGACTTGGTCCTCTACTTATCATGCTATATCAGATTTGATCGATCTGTTATTAGATCAGTATGCTTAATCAAGTTATAGATTTAACACAAAACTCAGTAAAATGAATGATTAAATAGAGAAACGTGTTTCATCAAGATAAAAGAAAACTTCAAGCTCATCAATAGAGGCAATTTACAGCTGAAGAAATGCACGTTTCTACATTTTTGTGCGCCCAAGAAATCAGGCTTATAAAAGCGCAGAAAATTTCAGCATTTCAAACCCCAAGTCATGGCATTGGAAGTACAGAACAACATGGCCACAATTTGCTCAAAGAAAGAATGACCCAGTTGTGGCTAGAGAAAACCCTCTAGATAGCATTGAATATTTCTTGCAAATAAGCAAATAAACCTTAGTCATGACGATTGATGCCTAGGATTCACTCCATATTTTCTCAAAGATGAGACTCAGTCATAGCAGGAAGAAACTCTCCAACACGGCATTAAAAATACCCCAAAAATCAGGCTTGAAATGCCTCAGGAAACCATAAAATAAACACTACCTTAACGTGAGAGATGAGATTCAGTCACGACAGAGAAAGGGAACTCCACAATGGCATCAGGATGCTAGAAGAAGGAAAACTGCGTACATCTCAGGTGCCATAATAATAATCATCAAAGTAGCAGACAAGTGCCAAAAAGAAAAAATAAATAGATTCCTGACTGAGATAGTAGCAAGAAGACCAAGTAAATACAGAAAATGCTCCAGTAAACGCTACTAATTTCTCCATGGTATGAGGTTAGTGTTTTCAAAACCCTTCCAACTATTTCCTCTTCCAAATTTCAAACTATTCAAATGACCCAAAAGACTTGTATTTCACCTTTTATTTTATCCTATATTGGATTGCATTGTCATTTCAGGTCCACACATAAGTCATTGAGGGAGAATAATATTTATTTTACATAGTTTTGTGACTTAATTTATTTAAGGTTATATATAATGTAAATAAATATATTATTGTTTTGTTGAGAGTATATGAAAATGTAATTATTATTATATTAATTGGTGCTTTATAAACTAATTATTTAATAAGAAATTCTTTATTCAACAAAATGATGTTTAGAAGGGAACTTGAGTGATTGTGGGAATTGTGTCTAATACGTGTCACCATGTGTTAAGACTTGGAATTAGTTTTAAATTGTAAGTTGGAGACTCCTTGTGTGATTTGATAGTGGTGGCAATTTGTAGTTGCCATGTGTCCTAGTGGTTATTTGAGATTTTGAGTCTTAGGGGTGACTTTTGAGTCATTTTAGGAGTGATTTGAGGAGTTATTAGAGTTCTCACTGACTTGTCATCATAGACACATGTCAGAGGCAGAGTTTAGAGGACATTTGACATCATTTCCTAGTTCCTATAGTCCTTTTTGGAGCAGTTTTCTCTGATATTCGACCTGCACTCCCATATTTTGAGGGAAAGCTGTTGAGTTTGATTGGTTTTTAAACTTCTCATTTTGAATGAGAAAGGGTTCAGTTTTGGAGCAGATGTATGCATATGTGGCAAATTTTTGTCCTTATCATTATTCTTCATTTTCTGGACTGTTGATGTGATGATCTATTGTTCTTTTGGCCTTTGAGCATAACACAATTTCTAGGACACATTTTTGGTGAGATATCTGGTTGTATACTTGGTGATTGATGCTACCTGATGTGTTTTATTCATAAACCTTTTGGTAATGTCTCATTTCTACAGCTTCCACAATTAATATCTATTATTCATAGGTCATGAGTTGTGCACTTAGGCGATATATCTGAATGTGATTAGTTTCATTTCATAATATCCATTTATAGCCTCCTCTTGAAATACTTATATGTGTAATGAGTTCTTCAGAAAGTGTTTGGTGTATGTCTATTAAGGTTGTTCATTATGTGAAGATATACAATTGATCTGCATTTCTTAGTTGGTGTATCACCTCGATTTCTGCATTTTATTTAAGTTTTCCATTAAAACTTCATTCTTATTCCCTTTTCCATCAAGTTTACAATTTTCATTAGGATAGGTGAAATATCAAGTCCATATCAGATAGGAGCTGGCCTAGAACCCAGAGTTTCAATCATTTTTGTAGTTTACCCACAAGCTCATGATTGTTCCAATGTTACTCCAAAATTGTTGACGTTTCAGGACCTTGGCAATCAGGTGCAAATTTTGGAGTTAATAGGAACATCATGGATCCCAAGATCGAAAGTTGGCCAATTTGCAAAGTACCGCTCTTCAGTGCATTGTCTCCCTCCATACCAGTTCTCACTGGATGCTCCTTCTCGTCTCCTCCCCTCTGGTTAGGAGTTGAATGAGTATGTTAGATAGGATATTTATAGGCAGTATATTATCACTACTTGGTGTAATCCTCCTGGTGGATTACACCTTAAGATGGCATTTTATGCAGAGCATTTTCTTGAGATTCAGAATGGTATTATTGTGTGTCCTTGTTGATGTCAGTTTTGTACCACTGCATAACATATAGCAATTGAATACTTGATATGGAATATCAAACACTCAATCGCTCTCTTGAAAAGTAAATACTCATGAAGACATGAGAAAAACTCCAATGTTCTTTGCACCTGTGGATACTAACTCAGTTATATTAATGTGATCTGTTGGTTAATCACGTAGGCGGCCTTACATTGTTCATTCAAGCATTGTCAAACTCTCATTGTGATGATGATGATGATGTTTGACCTTGCAATGTATATGAGTGCCAAATAATGTTGATGGCGATGGCGATGGGGGGGGTGTGTCTACCAATGATGCTTCTCCTAACTTCTTTCTCGATTGAACTCCAACTACTATACTACTTGTTGCCTTACTCCTACTCTTATGAATGGAAAAATTAGCAAATGGACGAGGATCGAATTTGATGAAAGCTTACCAGCGGCTCTACCTCCATAGATGCAATGATTCAAGAGAAAAAGACTAGATTACCACGCAAGGCTTCCTAACTAGCCGCTAAGATGCTAGTGGCCTAGTTTTTGGCTTCCAACTTTACAATCCTCTCGCTTGCCTTCCTTAAACTTTCTCTAATTGAAACCATGCCTTCCTGGATCTCCTCACATTCCATGTCATCCGTGATTCTTCCTAAGTTATGCTCTACTATCTCATACTCTTGAGCTACAATCTCATCCACCACCTTGCTAACCTTTGGTACAGCGATCTGAACTTTTCGGTGACCCTCATCATCGCTCCTGATTACTTTTGCCACTGCTTTTGCAATTTCTCTTTGTTTCTCGCTATCATCCTTTTCCACTAACCCTTGAATATCTTCAACTGTATGGACAATCACCACGTCACCTCTTGGCATAAGCATTTTCCTTAACCATAGTGGTGCAGTGCATCTCCCCAAATCTGGATTTGGTTCAACTAGCAAAGCATCACCAACGGCCTCGGGTGCCTGGTTTATTTCCTCAATATCAACTGGCCTATCCTCTTCTTCACTAGTGACTGTCACATCATCTCCATGTTGGTTCTTTGAGAGAGGAGAGTACTCGGTACTGTTGTTGTAACTGCTTGATTCTGAATCAGAGCTCACCTCTACTGCGACCCCTTGTCCACTTGTATTATCCTCTTGGGCTCTAGCCTCAATTATGCTCTCCCTTGACGGCGCTACATTCCGTCTCTTTGCTTCCAATTATGGGACTTGGTTTGTCCAATTCTCTCCCTTGATGGACTCTGTTGGACCTTCCTTTGGTTTCATCTTCCCATAAGTAAGGTGTACCTTCTAACTTTGTAATTGCCTTAACTTCCCGTTGTAGTTGCATTGTTGTAACTGTCTCTAAGGAAGGATCCTGATGATCATCCCAATCCACTAGACCCAATTCTGTTCCATCTACTGTATCATAATCTTCTCTTAGCACCTTTTCATCATCTTCCAGTGGATTGGGAATATCAAGGCCTCTCCATTTGATTGCCCTCATCATGCCCACCGACAATCTTGAGAAAGCTAGTTTTCTCACATGAAAGTCATCTTGTGCATTGGCCCAGAAATCTTCTATAGTAGGAATATATTTAAATGTGTTTTCATGAGATGCCTTGATAAGACCATTAGGATTGAATCCCTGTCTTGCTCTATACCATCCCATTCTAATTCCTTCTTCGTAGCTGCAAAGGCAATCAGATTGGGGCAAGCATCATTGCCTATTCCAAATGAGAAGGTAATCCCTGTTTCACCTTTAAGTTTCATTATTTTGTCATAATGCTGAAGTTGCCTAGCCAACTCCATCAAAACTATCTTGTCAAGTGGGTACCTTGGAAGTCTCTAGGGACAAACTGTACTTCCTGCTACTCTAATATATGTGAATTATGAAAATTGGATGAACCAACTCCCATACTTTTTAACTTTTGCTTCGGCTTCCAATGAGAGCCTTCTAGCAGGTGTCCCTTGTAATATCCTTATCGTCTTCATGGAAAAGGCATCATAAAACATCTTATAATCTTTGGTGTTGTGCAAATGAAGCTGTGGATAGCACTCATGCACCTAACATTGTCCCAGCCCATTGCCAATTACTCTTAAGGCCCAAAGTCTAGGATTTTCATATAGTCTCGCAATCAGATAGAAAATATAGGATCCCATGTAGAATTGCTTTTCATTTTGCACTGTCCTAAGTTGCAACTCTAAATTTTCAGTTATGATTCTAGCCCAATCAAATTTTCTCTTTCCATTTTCAATTTCATCAATAAAATAATACATCCAATTATTGAATTGCATACCTTGAGCCATGCCCATGATTTAGTTGAGAAGCACAATAAGATCACCATATTCTAATTTGAAATTTGACTTGGTGAGCTTTGATGACTTGGTGACTCCCTTCTTGCTTTCGTGTAACTAATTTTGCTTTAGATAAATGAAGTAAGCCTCATGATTATCCTGAAATAACTTAGCCGCTTGATCCATCATTACCGTTGTCATGCTTTTATATTGGGGAATATTAAATACTTCGTCGACCATTTGTCCGCTAATGTTGGTTAACACTCTCTTGAATCTTCCCTTCATCAAAAATGATGGACTTGGTAACAATATCAAACTGGGATGCACACTTTGTTACCAATTCCGGACAAGGCAAGGTAGGAGGGAAAGCCGCTGCATGTACAATTCCACTCTTGTAGATCTTTGCCATGGGGGATTGTCTTTCCTTCAATCTGCCTTTCAACTGTATCATGTTCACTGTACCGATATTGGTATCACTTATTTGCCTCACTTTCAAGAAAATGGTCTTAGGCATCATGTCTTCCTTGTCTTTTTTGGTATTCGTTCCCTTTGGGTTCTTGCTTGCCTTAACATCTACCATCCTAAACACTTATTTTTGCCTCTTTGTTCTAAATGATATGGACTACACTTATCAATCTCTAACCTTCTTTCTCTCGATAGAATCTAACTTACTTCTGCCTCTCCAAGTCCTATCTTTACACTTATCAATCTCCAAACTTCTTTTCTAGGGATGAGACTACCACTTATTTATGCCTTTTCATTACCTTAGGATAGACTACACTTATATCTCCCAACTCCAATCCTAGGGTTGTCTAGCTTATTTTTGCCTCTCCAAGTGTCTTATCATGAAATCTACACTTATATCTCGCAACTTCAGCCTATCAATGGAATGATGAAGTGGTGGATGATGAGTGCAAGAAGAAAATAAGAGAAACAAACCAAGTAAGAACAAGGAATAAAATCTGCCCTTAAAACCAATCTTCACCTCTAAAAATGAATAGAAGTTTACCTTAAATCTGCCTTTACCAATAACTGGGCCCTCTTCAAATTCTAATCAGATTTCGGAAATTTCAATCTTCCTTGCAAATAATGATGCCTTCGCAAAAATCAGAATTTTGACTTCCTTGAAATTGCTCACATTTACCAAAAGTCAAACCTTAAATCATATAGCCTCTTCACCAAATAAAATTGCCCAAGTTGGAAAAAAAAAAGCAGATCTGCTCTAAAATCGCCCTAGGGCAGAAATTCGTGCAAGCAAGAAGGAGAAAAATGCCACTAAAAAAAGGAAAAATCTGCCCCAAAAATCACCCAAGCTGAAATTCGCCTTCCTTTGAAGAAAATTGCATACCTAGGGAGGAGGAGGAAAAAAGGAATGAGAAAATAAGAGGAGAAGCCCCTCTTATACCACACTTTTACCTCTCCAAGTGGGCCGACCTGTCTGGAGGGAAAACAAAATTAAGTTAGCCTTTTAATTAATGACCTAGATTTAAATGCACCATTTAAAATTTACTTAGCCCATAGTGAAATTGGCCCATTTAATTGCTAGTTTTGATCAAAAATTGCAAAATAGAAACAAGGTAAGCCTAGGAAATGTCAAAATTTTCATTTAATGACGTTTTGGCAATTAAAATATCATTAAAATCGAATTTAGCAAGCTAAAATCAATTTTTAATTCCAATTTACCAATTTCCTTTAACATTTCTAAAATCTTTTAGGTTAAATTTCAACCAATTTAATGAGATTTTGCAATTTAATCCCATTTCAATTTTGTAAAACACTCACAATTTTTAGCAAAATAAATCTTTTTCCTAGCAGTCAAAATTCAAACCGTAAATCCAATTCCACTATCAAAAATTTTCCTTTTCACTCAAAAAATTTAAAGATTTTCTAAAACGACTAAATCTAAAAATTTTATTTTGAAAATGCTCAAGCTTATACAATTATTTCAAATTCTCAAAAATATCATCTAAGTCCGAAATTTGCAAGTTTATCCTGCCAGATATCATTTTAACATCAAAAAAATGTTGTTTTTGAATTCTTTTTGGCCTAAGGATAAAATTACATGTTCTAAAAAATCAAGTTTCGCATCGAGTGAAAAATAAACCAAATCAAATCCCTCCTGGCCTAAAGGTGTCTAAGGTGCAAAAATCGAAAACCTCTAGACCACTCCAAATTTGCTTAGGCAATCGAAAAAAAGGGGGTCACCAAAATTTTTGGGGTGATGGTGTGAAAACCTCTCAACCTTTGATGACTCCACTGGTGAAATGTTCCTGAACGTTTCAAGAATAAAATGACGTAGAATAAAAAATCTCAGGATGGCCTATCCGAAAATCTACTCAAGGACAAGCACTCAACATGGGAAATAACTCTCGGGTTGAACTTAAGCACCCTGACCATAAGTTACTCACGTGTGTGCAAATGATTTATTCCCCGCTCAACAAGAACTTGATAATCTTTTAGATCCATTAAACTTAGCTATTATAATATCCTTACCTCAAAAGCAACTTGGATAAAGCTCCGCTACCAGTCAAGTGTCTATAGCCCCGATGGAGTTATCACTGTGGCACCACAATCATGGTTCTACTTTTAGTGATTACTTTTATGACACCGGTAGAGATGATTGGACACCTTTGAGCCAAATTTCATCCTTATTTGACTTTGGTACTGCCTTTTCCTTTAGCATAAATTCTCATTTTTCTCTTTTCTCATGATATTCCTTTTTTTTTCTCAATCTTTTGTTTGGCTTGCAAGCAATTAAGCCCGTGAAGCGTTTGGACGACCACCGTGGCACTGAAGCAGGTGTATGATTCTTTACTGAGTCCAACTTCAATTCAAAACACCAAGAACTCAGAGCAATTAAGTGTGAGTAGAATGTTGTAACCGTTTCAAAGGTAACTTAAGAACCTCTATCGAGTTTGACCCAAATTCAGTATGTTGTCCTGCATTTTGTCACCACAAAATGTAGGTAACAGTACGAAACTTTTCCAAATTAGTTTCGCATTTCTCTGAGTTTATTTCATTATTTAATTGGTTAGTATTGATCAACCAATCGGTACCAATTGATACAATGAATCTTTTTATTGAAGGCCTTCGTCAAGTCTATTTTGTTTTGTTTTTTGTCAAGCCTTTGCTTGATTTTTGAAGCCTTCAAAGTCCGTTTTTTGCTTTTGAGTTTGTGTTTGTTTGTTTTTAGTCTTTTGATTTTGCTCATGTCATGCCTTTCGTTTTCTCCTTTGATTCGATCTAACCTAGAGGTCAATCGGAGTTGTTAGTCAAGAGATATGGTTATTTTAGTGCCTCAAAAGTGGACATTTTAGGTGCAACAACACGAATTAAAAATATGATGTTATATTTTCATTTTGACATTCACTTTTTGAAAATATAACATTTTACTCACTTTTTGTTATGTTTTGAAGTTACTTTTCATTTAAATTTATAACTTAAAGTGACTATAGTGCACTTTATGTTATAATTTTAAGTTGAGTTACTTTTTAATTTTTCACTTAAAGTGACTATAGAACTATATAGTTACTTTTTAAATTTTTGATTTTTAAATCAAAAGCTTATATAAATGTCACTTTAATATAATGTTTATGTATTATATTGATTAATATGATGCATAAATGTTATTTTTGACCCATATTGTTGACATTTTTATAAAATTAAGTGAAATACATAACTTAAATGCCTCAAAGTGGACTTTTTATGTGCAAATGCATATAAAAATCTATAAAAAGTGGAAACTTTTCATGCTATTACCTAAAAATTCATTTTGAGGAGACTTTTCATGCCATTACATCAAAAGCTTGTAAAAGTGGACCTTTTTGATGCAATGATATGAAAATTTGAGTTTTTATGCTTGTGCATCAAAAAGGTGAGACATTTTAAAATATTTAAGTGACTCCAAAAAGTGAGATTTTAGAGTCTTACACATTTTAAAATATGCAATGAGTCTCAAAAAGTGAGATTATGTCTCAAGACATATTTTAAAACATGTAATGGACTCTAAAAGGTCCTCTTTTACCTTCCAACATGTTTTAAAATATGTAAAGAACATAAAAATGTCCTCTTATGTGAAGAAAACATGTTCTTGCTCCAAAGACCTCATATTTTGATCATAACTTTTAATTTTCTCTATGGATTTGGATGAAATCAGTTGCATTCAAAACGTTTTGGAGAGGTGATCATTTTGCCCTTATCAAAAATCAGTTTATTGCACCCAAAAATGTGTTCAAAACTCCCAAGTTAGAGCACAATTTTGCAAAAAACTCCATAAATCTTCAAATTTGGAACATGTTTTTGTTTGGAATCAAATCATTTTGACCTTATTTGTTGATTCCATTGCATTGTGATCATTATTTTGGTGTTAAAACACCTAATCGTTTTTGCTTGGAGAAACACGTTTTTTCTTAGAATGCCCGGAAAATTGGGGTTTTAATCCACTTTTATGTGTTTTAAAGCAACATTTTTGCATTTGGATCTATGTATATCCATTTGGGAAAGTCGTTTTTGCATTCACAAGTCAAAAATGACTCAAAAACATGCAGTTTTTTGCCACGTTTTTGAAAAAACGGCCCAGATTTTTGAATAAAAAAGTCATGTTTTTGTTCAAAAAACTCAAAGAATTGCATTTTCAACTCATACATTTGATCAAAAGGGATTTTTTTTGAATTTTAAATGCATGATATTGTTTTTGGAGACCATTTATTTGGCACTTTCATGTCAAATCCGACCATTGAATGTCCATTACATGCAAGTGCGGAAAAAGTCAAAAGGTTGTTTGAAAATCCGGATTTAAGGGAGAATTGGTCTTAAGATTATAAAACTTGCTATTTTAGCTCTTTCTTCTTCATTTTTGGCACTTAATCTTCATGTAAGTGGACCTCTTCTTTCATGCATTTTAATTCATGCTTATCTTTGCTGATTTTATGCGTGAAATCATTAAATGGATGCCATTTGTAAGAATCTTTGCTTTAGAATGTGCATTTTTCCTTTAAAATATGAATTTCTCCTTCATTTTGATGTTTTTGGTTCCAAATTTGAATTTCATCTTTGGAGTGCATTGCATCTTGGCATGTTTTGAGTTGTTTTCAAAGGTATATTGTTTTTCTTTTGTTTTGGTTTTGTGTTTTTGTTTGTCGGTTTTTCTCCATTTGGAGAAGTTGCAAGTTTTTTCCAAAAACTTGTTTTTCCTTCATTACATGCGAAAGCGTTATCATTTTTCACATTCCATTTCCATGTCATTACACCTCACATCTCATCCGACAAATGTGATTACATGTTTTTCACCTCATTTGCCATTCACACATGCATGTAATCCCATTTTCCATTTCCGTTTTCATCCATCTCATTTTTTGCTTTTATTCGTACGACACAATTATACGAAATGTCTTAAGTGTAATTGCATCTAAAAGGTCCAATTTTGACTAAAAGTCACTTTTTGAAAAGTCAAAAAGATGTCATTTTCTCCTCTCCATATGAATTCGCACTTCCATGAGTAAATACATGTTTCTGTATCTTTCCATGCTTTTCATCTTAGCCTTCATCCGCATATGCATGTAAAGTGTATCTTTCACTCACACTTGCATCTCATTTCACCCTCCACCTTCCGTTATATGTTGCAATTACATGTAATCCATTTTCTATGCAATGACATCTTGAAAGCCCAAGTCACTTTTTGCAAATCAGCAATTTCCATTTACACGCATTCCCATTCGCCAAGCACTTGGAAAAAAAAAAACGGGAGTTAAACGTGCTGATGGAAAGTTGTTTCGAGTGTACATCTGAACATTGTCAAGAAGGTTTTCAAAGTGTCAAAGACTCTAGTTTTTGCTAATCTACAAAGGAGAATTCACGACAACTTGAGCGAGAAAAGATGGATCACATCAAGTTTCCACATGATAATGGACAATTCATCAAAGAGAGCTAGAGGTTATCAAAAGACGCAACACTATGGTTATCAACGTGAATGTAGCAGTACAAGGTATAGGAACTCCCAATCCTATTATCATCTAGGATTGCATCGTCAAGTACAAGGCCTTTCAAAATTGTTCTTTTCTCTTTCGTCTTCTTTCTTCTTCTTTCATGTTTGTAGTTGGAGAAGATGCATTACATGAAAAAGTGTAATTACATGTAATGCGAGTTACATGTATGTAAAAGATGTAATTCGAGTTGCATGTAACCCTTTATTTTTTGTAGTTAGACTTGGTCAAAGTTGGTTGAGTTGCTCCCACTTTTTGGTCCCCCTTTTTCTCAACTTCTTTGCCTATACAAAGGAGTGCCCCCCTCATTGTAAAATCATCATTATCTTTTGTTGTATGCAAGAAAGCTCTGCCACATTTGTGCAAGCATAACTTTGATTGTGTAGTACGAATTTGGGAGAAAAGTGAATAAAAGAAGCAATTGGATTTGAAGCTTTGACTGGAAGCAATTGTGATAGAACAAATTAGAAGCTTTGACTATAATTTGTGCCTATTGTCTTGATTCATGTTATTATTGTGTGTTTAATAAAAGAGCATAGAGAGTTAAGAAACAATTGAAGCCCGAGCTTTGACCAAGAACAATTGTGAAAATCCATAGCTAGAAGCTTTGTCTGTGGCTTGTATTTTCATCTTAATTCGCAAAATAGTTAGATTGTTCTTACTTTTAGGAGTCTTTGTGCCCTAATTGTAAAACTTTTACCATATAGAAGTACGACCGGACTTAGAGCCATACCGGTATGTTTTAGCAAGCCTTTGAGTTAGTGAAGATTTATTGGTATCACTGTTTCCAGCTCTTGATGAAAGTGTAGTTAGAGATTTACCTTGCCCATTATTCACCTTACAAATAAGTGGATCCTTTCTTGAAAGTTAAGAAGAAAGGATAATAGTAACACCTAGTTTATAAATCTCTCAATTTCTTGCTTATCTTGAGTTGATCCAAAGAACAGTGAGAAGGGGGAGCCTTCCCTTTAAGGTAGGAGAGACTCTGTCTCACATGCTGTGGCTGGTCATCCTATTTTGCGACTGAATTTTTATCCAAAATTGTCGGTTGCAAAATATCCACCCAACATAGTACAAGTCCTACCATATACTAACCACTAAGCACACCCTTTAATCTCTGAACCTTGTCAAATGCATTCAAGAAATTAACAAAATGGACTCCGTTTTGTCACCAAAAATGTAAAATTTGCATACCTCGCCCAAGAGTGATAACATGGACCCCCTTTGCACTTGCAAAGGCCCAAAACCAAAACTACTCTCTGACTGAGGGAAGCTAAAAGATTTCGAGTCAAATGACTTGATGCAAATTAAACTCGAGCTCCCTCACAACACCTAAAAGAAATCTACACCTAAACAACTGAAAGGGAAACTACTCTACCCTTTGGGCCAAATGGTCTGTAATGTCCCCTTTTTAGCATTCATAGCATGATGTTGTCGTTAGCCTATTTTCCCACGGTCCCGTAGGCTAATCAGGACATTAAAGGGGCTTAGAGGCCATTTGGCCTAGATAGTTTCAGTTGCAGGTCTTTCTGAGGGGTTTTGAGGCAACTTTGGACATACTATTTATAGTAAGTCATCTTGGATATGGTCGGACATCTAGTGGCAGCAGTATGTCGATGGTAATTGTTTAAAATCGGCAAGAAGACTTGTTTATCATTGATAAGATTTGTTATGCATTGATAAAGCTATTTTATAAAGTTAAATTTAAATATTTAACTTTATTAATGCATAGACTATAGTTTGTGGGAAATATTTAAATTAAAAGAGTCCCCTTTATTTTATAACACATTGGAGACATAAGTTACGTAAAAGGGAGTGATGTTTTATCCCACATTGAGAAAACGAAGGATTGAGCCCTTGTGAGAACACTATAAAAGAAATGGAAGAGCTTCTTTTAGGCATGCTTGGAAATATCAAAGAAATTGGAAAATTTTTCTAGAGATTGTCTCAATAGTTTGAAGGACGAAATCCCTTCAAGCTGAAAATTTTGACGCCATTGAAAGATATGGTCTTGAGATTCAACAGGGTAGCAGTCTGAAAAAAGAAGATACGAAAAAGCAGTCCGAAAAAGCGGAACCGAAAAAGCAGGCCGAAAAAGCAGTACGAAAAAAGCGGAACCAAAAAGCAGTTCGAAAAAGTGGAGCCGAAAAAGCAGGCTGAAAAAACGGGTACGAAAAAGCAGTCTGGAAAAGCAGAACCAAATAAGCAGGCCGAAAAAGCATTTCAAAAAAAGCAAAGCAGAAAGGGCAGCATTGAAGGAAATTATTACAGCCATCTACAACCAGGTTCTTTTGTTAGTATTGCTTTTTAGGGTGTTATAAGCTTTCAGCTATAAGTGTGTATTGTACCAGCATTATCATTTTGTAATCCATGTAAATGCCAAAGTCTTGGCCATATTTCATGAGCATTGTATTTTTCATTGCAATTAAGAAGATAATAGTTGCTGGTGTCATTTAAACAATTTAATATCATTATTTATCAGCTAGTTAGTTTGCATACCAACTGTTTGTAAAAATGCCAGTTGGCTGTAGGTGTTCATTTCTCATGCTTAGATCATATATATGCACTGAATATTGTCAAAATTAGTAGCACACTCATGTTAGGTCATTGTGTAGTCCATTGTAGTCTTCTAGCACAAGATTCTCATTGATGCAAATTGAAGAAAAAGTCAATTGAAGCTAGCTGAAATACTATATCAGTCATACGTCCTTTGCATGTGAATTGTTTGATGAAATTCCTTGAGCTTTCATCAGCATTTTTTGAGGGCAGATTTGAGGAGGGTTATTACAGTGGTATCAAAGCTTGCTTGCAAAGTGTTTGACGAAATGTCAAACAACTGAAGTATAAAGATTTTTGGTGTCTGAAGAAGTTATAACCAATTGGGGTTATTACAGTGGTATCAGAGCTTGCTTGCAAAGTGTTTGACGAAATGTCAAACAACTGAAGTATAAAGATTTTTGGTGTTTGAAGAAGTTATAACCTGTTGGGGTCATTACATGGTCCAAAACAAACTCTACTCTAAAGAATGGAAAGCAAACTAAACTACCAACTGAAAGAAAACTTACTCTAACTATGTAAAAAAAGGGCTCCGGATGGAGTCCTAGGCTTGGAAATGATGCTTGAAAAATTGCCCATTTACAAGCAATGGAACATCTCCACCAGTGAGTGTCTTAAGTCTAAATGCATTATCCCCGAAAATCTCTGAAATTTGGAAAGGACCTTCCCAAAGTTTGTCAAATTTATTATGTTGTCCTTTCTTTTCATGGGCTTTGTCCCAATATAAGACCAAATCAGAGATCCCGAAGGCCTTTTTTTGCACTTTTCTATCAAACCAATGCTTTACTACCCCTTGATGTTTAGCAAATTTTTCTAGGGCTTCGTCTCTTTTTTCATCTAACTGCATTAGTTGAGCCAACCTAACTAGGACTTTGTCTTTGTTCTCATCATAGTATTCCTGTATGAACCTTGAAGTTGGGATTTTCAATTAAATCGGGAACACAAGATCTTGTCCATAAACCAAATGATAAGGAGTGATTCCTATGGACTCTTTAAGTCTCGTTCTATTTGCCCACAAAGCGTATCTCAATTGTGTGCCAATCTCTTGGGTTCATGTCTAAAAGTTTTCTGATCACAGTCAAAAGGTTCTTGTTTGTGGATTCTTCTAGGCCATTCCCTTGGGGATAGTAACTTGATGAAGATTTTAAAATGATCCCATGGTCGAATGCCCACTTATGAAGTTTCAAAGAAATGAAAATAGAACCATTATCACATACAAAAGCAGGACACCCAAACCTGGTAGTGATTCTTTCCTTTAAAAATTTGATGACAATCTCAGCATCGCAATTTTTGAAAGCTTGAACTTCTGGCCACCGAGTACAGTAGTCAGTTGCGGTTAGAATATACTTGTGTTGCGCTAAGGAAGGTGGATTGATAGACCACTGAAGTCAAGTCCCCACATCGCAAAAGGTCTCACCTCAATAATTGGCTGCAAAAGCATTGTTGGATTCCTCTCTCTCTTTGCTGATGTTTGGCAAATATGACAAGTCTTTATGTGCTCGTGAGTGTCTTTAAACAAGGTTGGCCAATATTATCTAGCTCTTAGTATCTAATGTTTCGTAGCCAAACCCGGTTCATGTCCTGTTCCCCATTTATCATGAAAATGTTCGAAAATATTTCTAGCTTCATCTTTTCCGACACATCTCAAATATATCCCCTCATGATTCTGTCTGTATAATACTGGTCCTTGCAACATGTACCTGTTGCTCTTGGATTTCAATGCTCACTTTTGTACTGGATTCAAATGTGAAGGGTATCGGTGATTTAACAAATAATTGATTATGTCTTGGTACCATTCATCGGGGTGCACATCCTTCAACTCATAAACTTGTTGCACAAGTCCAGGCCCCTCTAATGCCATGGTCTGTGCCAATTGTTGTCCTTTGACCAATTTCATCGGTTGAATTTCTCTGTCATATTCTTGGATAGTGGCGACCCACTTTCC
This sequence comes from Cupressus sempervirens, assembly GCA_028749045.1. NCBI lineage: Eukaryota > Viridiplantae > Streptophyta > Pinopsida > Cupressales > Cupressaceae > Cupressus > Cupressus sempervirens. The sequence continues at coordinate 794,926,780 of CM053783.1, read as the reverse complement.
TCTTCTCTCTCCAAGTTCATTTTGCATTAAAAGAGTCTTCACTACTGTGTTAGGCACAATTGCATGTACTTTGCTTCTCAAGATGTAATGCCTAAACTTCTTCATCGCCTTCACCAAGGCATAAGCCTGTTTCTCCACATTTGGATAATTCAATTCGGCCTCCTTGAAAGGTGCACTCATGAACGCTATTGGATGCTCTTTGTCTACCTCATTCTTCTATGTTAAGATGGCTGCACATGCATGATCAGAGGCAAAAGAATATATATTGAATGGCCTCTCATAATCCGGGCTTACTAGAACTGGTGCGTTAATGATAGCCTGCTTTATTTCTTCAAATGCCTTCTTTGTTGTTTGAGTCCAATCTATTTTTGCATCTTTCTTTAACATGTCATTCATTGGCTTTACAATCTCTGCAAATGCGGATATGAACTTTCTCATGAAGTTGATCTTTTAGAGAATGATTTGAGCTCTTTCTTGCTAGTTGGTATGCCAAGTTTGGAAAATGCCTCCACTCCCTCTGGATCTATCATGATACCTCTTTCTGAAATTACATGTCCCAAATGAACTTGGCTAAAAGGATGAAAGAAAAGGGTAGAATTATATTAGAAGATCATTTGATGTAAGCCTAAGTGGCAAATTCTCCTTCTCTTTGGGTAGAATAGGTGTCTGATTCTGATTGGCTACCATTTCAGTGCCTTCTCATTGGTTGCTACTTTTCCTTTTTTCATTGGTCCATTGATGAGGTGGCATCTTCTCATTGGCCGATGGGGTGGCAACCCTAATTAGGGTTTTTAGGATTTGATCTGGATCATTGATTTTGCCTCTTAATCTCTACCATTGGTTGTAATTTTGGCCCCTATATAAGGCCATTTGCTCTCATTTGTAAAGGGTTGAAGAAAATTGTTGCTTAAGATAATACCAAAATTGCTTTTTTATCATCGTTGTGACTTGCATGGTGATTAAGAACACTTGGTGTTATTGCATGGTTTCTACTTCCAATAGTTAAAGTTAGATTTCATTGAAGTTGTTAAAGTAGATTTCATTTCAAGAAAGTTGTTAAGTAAGAGTAAGATTAGATGGATAGTTGCATGGTGATATTAGTGGATGTTTGATAGGGATCTATAAACTAGGCCACTAGCATCTTAGCGGCTGGTTAGGAAGCCTTGCATGGTAATCTAGTTTTTTTGCCTTGAATCATTGCATCTATAGAGCCGCTAGTAAGCTTTCATCAGATTCGATCCCCGTCCATTTGCTAATCTTTCCATTCATAGGAGTAGGAGTAGCGCATCAAGTAGTTTAGTAGTTGGAGTTTTGAAGAAGAAAGTTAGAAAGGAGAAGCATCATTGGCAGACATACCCTCCATCATCATCACCATCAACATCATTTGATGCTCACATACTTCACAAAGCTAGACATCATCATCATCACAATGAGAGTTTGACAATCCTTGAATGAACAACGTAAGGCTGCCTACATGATTAACCAACAAATCACATTAATATAACTAAGTTAGTTTCCACAGTTGTAAGGAACATTGGAGTTTTTCTCATGTCTTCATGAGTATTTACTTTTCAAGAGAGTGATTGAGTGTTTGATATTCCATATCAAGTATTCAATCGCTATATGTTATGTAGTGGTACAAAACTGACATCAATAGTCCTTCTTATCTCTATTGGCGTTGGTGTCACGCCCTTCGATTCTCTTTGAGCTTCTTTAGAGTTGGCTCTCATCGTCTTCGGGTCCGAACTGATCACCATTTGGACACGAAGGATCGGATTTGTAGATTGTGTACTTTGGCAGAGGTTGAGACTGAGACCCATTTCTTATTTCGTTGCCCTATCTACTATGAGATCAGAGGGAGATATTATTGTCTTTTGAGAGATTGTTTCTCTCTTTCCAAGTTCTTCAGCTATGTTGATCAGTGGTGTCTTGCACTTTATCTTCGGGAGGCCAGCCAGCTTCATGAGCATACCCTTTAGTCAGCCACATCTCAGGACCACACCTCATACCAGCTCATCACCGCTTTTTTCTCCCCCTTGTCTCAGTCATGGGGTGTGAAAAGGCCTTCCAACATCACTCCTTCCAAATCGGTCAAACATTGTACCGGTCTTTCCAGGAAAAGGCACTCCTCCAATGGATCTTGGTGGTGATCTATCACATTGTGTCGTCCACGGTTATATCCTTCTGTGACTGACTACTTTGTACCAAGGAAGGATTCTTAGTCCTTACCTTGTGCTTCTTGGTCTTGTATCTTGTTTTGTTTAGTTTCTTTTTTGTCATCGTTTGGTGATCTTGCTGCTGCCCGCTCTTTTGTTTGTATGCTCAGTCCCATAAACCTTTGTGGTTTTTTGTTGGACATTAATATTATTATCTCATCTTATCTTATCCTATAGCACATGATAAACTGATTGAATTCACCATTTAATATTTTTTCATTCTAGTGCAGCGTAGTATTTTCCATTGTTGAATTTGTGTGGCAAGCTTGTATGATTCATTGGCCCTGACTTCTTTGCCTGTGTGTTCTTGAGGATACCAAGGAGTTTGGTATGCACTATGCTGGGATGAAAGACAATATGGAACACACAAGCCTCTTTGCTAAAATTCGGATTGACGGTTATATTTGGAGAATGTTAAAAAACTTTCCAAGATGACATTTCTCACGTTGTAATACTTTGGTAAATGGTTGAGAAAGGGCCATCGGAATCTGAACTAGAATTGATGATTATTTCTTGAGAGATTGGAATGCATGTGAGAGATTTGCAGATGTGAGTTTGATATTATTTAGTACAAAGGGAAATGAAATTCATATAGCTGTTTAAGGTTCAATACTTGAATTCAAGAGTATATGACATGAAATGAAACTCATAGTTCGGTTTCCTCAAACAAGTCCATTGGTGAGTCTATCACAACAAAAATTCTCTTAGTAACTGTTCCAGTTAAACACAGAAAATGTGAACTGGTGATTCTTTTACAAGTTTAAATTCTCTTAGTAATTATTGTAGCTAAACAAAATGTGAAATCCATCATTTAAGGACACTTGTCCTTTTTTTTTGTCTGCAATGATTAGTTGGCATTCTAGAGATGTGAAATATTCTAAGTGCTACTGAACCATGGATTGTGTTGGAAGCAAATCCTTCAAAGGACATGGGTGAAAAAATTGTTTCTTTGAGAAATCTTTCCCAGTTGTTCTGCTTAAGCGAAAGGGGATTTCTACTGTAGCTGGAACTTGGACAGTGACATGAGATGCACAAATTGGATCTTTAACTCAATAGAGAAGTCTTCTTTGCTTGAAGATTAGAATTTTCCTCAAGCAATCACTGGAGGTGCACACTATCATCTTGAATTACCTATTAGAAAAAAAAAATGGTGGGGAAAATACACGTCCTTGAGTTAGAACCCTTACAAAGTGCAAGATGGTGCATCCTCCTTGAAGTGCAGCTTGAAGTCTGCATCTTCCATGATGCTATCTTGTGCTCATAATGGATCATGGGGAATTGAAGGTTGTAGTCCATGAAGATTCTGATTTGATGCTCTGGAATAATTTCTCCTGGTTTCATCAATATTTTCCCTTCCCTAGTCATCCGTCTTTCTTTTCTTTGGCTTCTGCAGTGGATTAGGAAGGGGATATCTTTTGTTCCATCTGATTTTGTAGGGTTCCTAATCACTGTCATGACCACTGTGACCATATTCTTTACCAACTCTAACAGAAAGTTTTATAAGAGATGTGGATGGGATGATGTGTTCTGCCCTTGTTAGTATAGGAGCTTGGATGTTCAGGGGCTTGATATCCCGAGTTTCCTTGCCTGGCCTGGTGAAATAAAGAAGGTATTTTGTTGGAAAAGGGAATGAGAAACAAGTTCGAAGTGTCAAGGATATAGATATCTCTGAAATATTCTCAATGCCACACAAATTGATGGGTTCAAAAGCATCCTCCTTTTCTCTTTGAATGTGCTCTCACTGCTATGGAGGTCCAGTCATTGATACACTACTTGATCGAGTTGGGTGTGATCATGAAGGATACTTCATCCTTTGTCTTCTATGATCTGCCATCTCAGAAATTTTTTCTGAGCTCTTATGTGTGGATACATGCCTGAAATGTCTGCTTGAATTGGAGTTCTAATGGCCCTCTTCCGTATTAAATCACAGAATGTGGAAATTTATTAGCAAGGTCAACAAGCATCACCTTTTCTCTTGCATAAATAGTAATTGATCTGAATAGAGTACTTAGTAAAAGAGGGCCTTTTTCACACTTGATTGATGACCTCCTGCGTTAGAGCTATCTCCCATGAAAATTCCATCACGAGGAGGAAATTAGAAATGTGCTTAGTAACTTGTAGGGCTTCCCAGAAACCTAAGGTGTGGATGTAAGAACAGGATTTGTGCTTCATATACCAGCTACCCTATGCTTGAATTGATCCCATGTCTTGATTAGATAGGTGGAAATGAAATTTCCTGTGCAGGTCAGAGATAACTTGAAATACAAACCATCACTGATCATTTTAAAGTTTTTCGTGAAGTTCTCCACAGAATTTGACATGGGACCCATATAGTGGTTCATTCCTCAAGAATTTTGTGGTGCCACAAGTTGCCCTTCTATTTGTAAGGTGCAAGAGCACATTAATATGTATATGAACTCATATAAAAAGTTTTGGTTTGAGTAACTTAAATTTCTGTTTATTCAATAAATTGTATGCTAAAAGTGTTTTCCAATTTTCTTGGTCTTTTTATGGTTTTATCCTTGGCTATTAGATGCATCCTAGGGCCCTCCACATTGGATGTGGATGCACATTGGTGTTGTTGAGATATGATAGCTTCTGTCAGATTATATTGTATGCTATTTGCCCATTTATGTGAATGTATGTTTTACATACATTCACATGCATGTACTTGTCATAATAAATCTGGGAATATACTTGAAAACTGACCACCATAATCATGAGACTAAAATGAGCTTGATGCATATATATATTTGCTTATCGTGCTTCATATAATAATGATCGGTAGTGGCATATTGCTAATGATATGAGTAATCACATAGTTAGTATTTACTAACTAATCAAATCCTTTTGGATCGGATTAGTTAGTGCATACTAACTAACAAATGCATAAATGACTTTTCATTTGAACAGTTATGACCGATCATGGATCAAGTGTTGAATACAATATATATATGCCATCATTGAAAGGAGTATAGATATTGTAATTGATAAATGCTCTATACCTTCCTACAGTTGGAAGATCATTATATTTGCAGAACGGTATTTATTGTATTAGAGAACTATCCTACATTGGACATGGTATCAAGAGCCATGTTCCTTTGAACAGAGCTTTACCACTTAAAGGAAGATTCCTGCCTATTAAACTTTAGAGATCTGTAAGCATTAATAGAGGAAACTTAATGGGAAGCAAATATATATGGCCGATACACAAGCATCATTGAATCAACCCAATAACAAATCTTGGTTCATATATATGTGGAGGTATATACAATAAGGAGCATAATAGATTTACATCGTATGCAGATCGTGATCATTAGTAGACGCTGTCATATTAGTCAAGATTGACTGATATACCATTGCAGATATTGAATGTGACATTTGGTCCAAGTCTTGGATCAGAAATTTCCTAAAATAAGATGAGCAGTGTCATTGAACCAAGAGACCACTTTGACTTCTTCAAACCCAGTCACGGTCGACCCATAACTTCAGCAAGGTGAGCCCACGAGCAGAAGGGTGGGAGCCTAGTTGGTGAGAGCCAATTATTATTGCAAAGAGGTAGATGGGGTGTGAGTCAAGTATCATTAGTTACTAACTCAATGGAGACTAGGTTTCGAATCCCACATTTAGAAGACTATTGAGGATGCTATTGAATTGTTCAAAGCATTGATGAACTTTTGGAAGATGACGTAGATATCTATAAGGTGGAACTGAAATTGCAATTGCTCATAATCTGTGGAACCCAGCATCTGTAACTTTACAAAGCATGGGTCTTAGCAGGAGAAGTCTTTGGTGGGGCAGATCAATATACCTAAACTTGCACTTGCAGGCCACTAGTTAATGTCCTTCAAGCCACCTCCAGTAGAGAGCCATTCTTGCAGCAATATGGCAGCAGACTAATCCAAGCATACAAGTCAATATTGATATTAAAGAACTAGAAACTTGTGACATGTATATTACTAGCCTGAAGCATTGTGACTGATATGTAAGACAGAGACATATATGATGTGTGTAACATTTTTGGAATATCAGTACCTGCAGAAATACGAGAACAAAATTGGATCAAATACCTTGTAACTCAGTATTGAATAATGTGTCAAGGATATCTAACTAAAAGAACCAATCATGGTAGAATACTAAACATTTGAAAAGATCGAAGCCATCATTTAAATCAATGTCCTCTATACATGACATATCAGCAAGACATTTGCATTCACTTGGCAAGCAATAAGTAATCACTTTATAGGCTTTGACGTATTAAAGTGTCTTTGATGTCAAATACTGCTTCAGGAGACTCTTATATGAATCCATTAAAGAAATGAACATTGAGTGAATTATTATTGAAGATTATACAAAAACTACCCATTAATGTATATCCCCCGCAACTTACGGAGGTCACAATTATTTGGACAGCAAGTAGTTTATTGGAATATTATATTGAAGGTTGTATATTACTTGTTGGAGACAAAGGGAGCACAAGGAATGCTATTACTCACTACGTTGGGTCAATTGCCGAGTCACTGGTTTGAGTAGGGAGCATATATTGAAGTTCCTTGGCAACATCTCTGTGTTATGTATTGTATCTTACAGCTGTAGATGAAAATTGGAATATCCAGGCAGTAAAGAACAATCCTTAATTATGATAAAAATCCAATCTGGTATCAGTATTCCTGGCAACTAAATATCAATGCAATGAATGTGATATTGTCGAGTAACTCAACGATTGGCATGAGAAGTCTAACTGTGGTCTTCTTTGAGCATGTCCAGCAAGGTGTCAAGTTTTACAAATATGAGACATCTCTAGAAATCATCATCAAAACTATCTTATCTTTTGTTTGGAGTGCTTGGATCTATACTATACGGAGATAGGTGTGTGGCAACTCCTAAATATAAGTGTTGATCCATCTACACTTCAAAAGCGGAAATTGATTCCTCTAGATCCTATAAGTTATAACAGATCAATGCTTTGCAATCCACAGAAGGAATTAAGTTGCCAACAAAAGTGATTTCAGACTGATCTTCATCTGTTGACAAGGAATGAAATTGAAAGAAATTGAAAGACATATTAGGGCAACAAATTCTTCATGATTGTCTCTCATTAGACTTGATAGTGACTGAAAAATCTATAAACAAAGGAATACGTTGGAATTTTACATTGTGGGAGGGAATAATAAACAGTGTTCCATTCCCTTTTGAACCATCATTAGAGAGAAGATGTCACAAAAGAGACACTATCAAAGTTCAAATTTGAACCATCCTTAGAGGGGAGATAGGTCAAAGGGGAGATGCCTCTCAAACAATCCCAAAGTGTGTTTACTTCACAAATAAAGTCTTTTAGAAAACTTCATAATGACAAATGTGAGCACAGACGATGTACTCAAATTGTTTGACAAATTATCATATAGAGACATTTCATATTTGATACATATGGACCTTAATTGGAGCAACTTGTATCAAGGATGTGCAGATAAGTATTCATTATCCTTGATTATTACATCTATCTACTTACTGTAGTCTCTCTCTAAAATGTATTTCTATATGTAGGATCTTCTTACAGCAAAAGAAGAATGGTACATTGGACATGCTAACAAACATTGTGCAGGACTCAAAATCAAAACTTTGATCTTGGATTCATTAGTCATTTGATGATCATGCTATATAAAGTGAGACTCTTGAAGCGAACATCTTTGATGATTGAGATTAAGTATTCGTCTACATCAAGAGGGAGCTTGACATTTTGTTAGAGGAAACCTTGGACAAAGAGGTATGCTTTCGTCATAGAGGGAGCAGATAAAGGATATGTTTTAGTTGATTTTTGAGGATCTTGATCATATTTATTCAAGAGGGAGTCTAACACTCTACCAAAGGAAGCCTTGATGAGAAGGTCAAAAGGTGGATGCATGTGCTCGGAGCTTTAGATAGAAGCTGCATTATCATTAGTGTTGGTGTCGTCAAGCCTAGGGATAAATCCATAGTTAATTACATTCACTCATGTTATTGTGAAATTGGACAAGTACATTTACGTATGAGAAACTACTCCTATGAATATTATTGTGATCAGAATAGAGAAGTTGCTAGAAGATCTGACATCTGGACTTTTTGATCATAGTGATTCAGAGGGAGTAGATCATGGAGATGGGTTCTAGACAAGGTAAATTATCGCTAAAAGTCTCATACCAAAGTAGAGTTTGCACACTTGGAGACTAGCTTGGAGTTTTGCAGAATGAAGCCCTTGATGAGCGAGAGTCTTAGCATCATTGATTTCTTGAAATGTACTTTATTGGATTCTTCTCTATGAGGGAGAAGCTTAAAGTGGAACCCTTGTTTAACAATTAGGGAGAAGTTGTGGATCCACCCTATGATATAGTTCATGATGGATGTCATGTGTGTGATGCCATGACCACCATGTGAGAGAATCTATGGTGTCTCTGTGTAAACCTTTTGTCATATGTGCTACTCTATGAATTTAATGGGCCCCTTGTGTACAATACTAAAAGGTAACGATCTTTCTAATAATGTACACTTGTATTCAACCTTGTAAGGTGATGACTTTACAGTGTTCACTATCATGATGGATATCATGCTGACTTGATATCGGTTGTGTATCAAAATGTTCTTTATGAGATAATCATGGTGGATATTATGTGACGTAATATTTGTGGACATGCCATGTTGAGTTATGGTAGACATCATGCGACGTGATGTTAGTGCACATACCATAACCAGGATATATGAATATCATGTTGAGTTGATGTTCAATATACTCCTTGATATCACAAGTGAGGTGATATCTAAATTTGTCATACTTGGTATCTCTTGAGCATTTTGATGGATATCATGAGACATGATTCCTATTGCAAATCATTTTATTCTTTATGAGATAATCATGGTGAGACACCATTATGTGTTATGGTAGACATCATACGACATGATGTCAGTGCTCATTCCATAACTAGGATATAATCCTATATTAATGTCATGTGACTTGATGTTCATTATACTCCTAAATATCACGAGTGAGGTGATATCTAAATTTGTTCATACTTAGTCATCTTCCCTAGCTAAGAGGGAGTGTTGAGATATGATAGCTTCGATCAGATTATATTGTATACTATTTTCCCATATATGTGAATGTATGTTTTACATACATTCACATGCATGTACTTGTCATAATAAATCTGGGAATATAATTGAAAACTGACTAGCATAATCATATGAGACTAAAATGAACTTGATGCATATATATATATATATATATTTGCTTATTGTGCTTCATATAATAATGATTGTAGAGGCATATTGCTAATGATATGAGTAATCACTTGGTAGTTAGTATTTACTAACTAATCAAATCCTTTTGGATCGGATTAGTTAGTGCATACTAACTAGCAAATGCATAAACAACTTTTCATTTGAACAGTCATGACCGATCATGGATTGAGTGTTGAATACAATATATATATATATATATATATATATATATATATATATATATGCCATCATTGAAAGGTGTATAGAGATTGTAATTGATAAATGTTCTATACCTTCCTAGAGTTAGAAGATCATTATATTTGTAGAATGATATTTATCATAGTGTAATGGGACTCGACGAGTCTGACCAAAACTCTGTGAGTCCGAGCCAGAGTCTCCATTTCTGAGGCCATTTGTCTGGACTCAGACTCAGTCGAGTCCTGACAGAGTCCACTCGGACTTGTCAGACTCGCTAAGTCCCGAGCCTTGGACTCTTGCCGGTGGCCAAAAAAGAAAAAGGCAAAAAAATAAAAAAAACATTATTTTATGTTGTCTTTTTTGGTTGTTATAACATGTAATTGACTTAAAAAGGTCATTCCACCATTTGCTTATGCTCACAAGAGAGAGGAACGAGTTAGAGAAGAATATTGGGGTTTTGAGAGAGAAATTAGCAAACCGGTTGGCTCTCCCATATTGATTGCTGATGGTTTGTGCATCTTTGTAGCTTGCATTAAAGCATTGAGAGGAGCTTAAGGGAGCATTTAGAGGAGGTTTCTATAAACTTGCATTTCCATTGTTTGACTTTGTGCAAATCTGAAGAGGTAAGCAACAAGTTGCATTTCTGTGTGTTGTTTTGTAATATGTTTTAAACTTTTACATTCATATTTTTTACTTCTCATTTTTTAAAAATTTATTTGGTCTCTACTACTAGTTTACTACTATCTACTATTTTTTACTTCTCATTTTGTTTACATTCATATTGCAGTAGACTAGTAGCAAACACATTGAAATTTGACATAATGTCTCAGGGTGAGGAAAGTGGAACTAGGTCTCCATTTAACCCTAATGCAAACCCAAGTGCAATAGCAAGGGATACGGCTTGGAAACATGCCATCTTGGGGCACAAAAAGGGATTTGTTACATGTTGGCATTGCAGTGTAGTATATAATGGGGGAGGAATAAATAGATTGAAGTATCACCTAGCAAATATACCTAGACATGATGCTAAAAAATGAAAAGATGTACCCCAAGATGTTATGTGAGATATGCAAACTCTTCTAGAGGAAAAAATAGAGAAAAAAGAATTGAAAAAGAAGCAACATGAAGAAATGGCACAATTAGCCCAACAGGGGTCTTTTAGTTTTCGCTTTCCATTATCCCCTACTCCACCTATGGATGCCGCTGCTTTTATGAGTGTGACCATTGGGCCTTGCATTCATAAGCAAAGATCGACACTTGATTCCATGTTTGCTCCACGCACGGCTCTAGGTGCACAACCATTGCTTGAGAGCATGGGTTGGAGCAAGGAGAAACATGATTATGCAAAATTGGCACTTGGAGACTTCTTCATCTACAACAACATTTCATTCAATGCAGCAAGGTACTTATTTATTTAAATTTAAATTTATGTCTTCTCTTGCTTTCAAAGTTTCAACTTTCAACTTTTAAGAGACAATAATATGCTTATTTTGTTTATTTTAATTTGTATTTTGTTTTCAAATTTATTTATAATATCCTAATTTGTTTAACTTTAAATTTTATTCTATTTATTTTAGGTCCCCTTATTGGCAAATTGGAATCGATGTTGTTGTTGTTTGTGGTCCGGGGTTCAAAGCCCCTAGTGCTGAAGAGCTAGGAGGCCCTATTTTGAACCAAAGGGTGGCTAATGTAGAAGTTGAAATCAAGGAGCAGAGTGAGGTGTGGAAGAGGAAGGGTTGCACCATCATGACTGATGGTTGGATTGATAGGAGTAGAACACTCCTCAACTTTCTTGTCTCCTCATTAGGTAAACCGTAATTGTACTTAGAGTCTTAGACATTAAAAATTTAGAAGTAGAACTTGTACTTAAGTGATTAAGTTTATAAATTATGAATTTATAAATTATGATTCATCATTAATTATTATACTAATTTGTTTCTTTTTCTTCAAGTGCCATGGTTTTTTTGAAATCAATTGATGCCTCAAGGAAAACAAAGAATGTTTGAATATCTTTGTGAGATAATGGATGCAAGTGATAAAGGACGTGGGTGAGGAGAATGTGGTGCAGATAGTTACAGATAATGCAGCAAATTATGTTGCTGCAAGAAAGCTTCTTATGGAGAGACACCCTCACATATTTTGAACCCCTTGTGTTGCTCACTGCATTGACTTCATGTTAGAGGATCTTGGTAAACTCCCTTGGATAAAAACAGTTATAGAGTGAGGAAGGAGTGTATGCAAATTCATATATAATCATACATGGGTCCTCAACCTCATGAGAAAACACAATGAGCAAAAAGAGTTGTCTCGTCCAAGGGTCACTAGATTTGCAACCAATTTTCTCACATTGAAATCTTTGCTTGATTCAAAGGGAGGTTTGAGACGCATGTTTGTTAGTGAGGAGTGGATTGCATCATCATATGCAAAGACTACTGCAGGGATTGCTGCAGCTGATCATGTTTTTGATGAGGCTTCTTTTTGGACACTGATTGCTGATATTGTAATGGTAATTTTCCTTTTTGTCCTCATTTCAACTTTATTTTTTTTATGAAATTATGTTATAAATTATTGTTCATTTTTTAAAGAAAAATTTAAAACTAATTATTTCTCTTCCAACTTTCATAATGATTGCAGTTTGTAAAGCTGCTTGTTGTTCTCCTACGAACTGTTGATGGAGAGATGCTCTCAATGGGCTACATTTATGAGGGCATGGATAGGGTGAAGGAGGCCATTCGCTCTTTTCTTGCAGGGAATCAAGATAGGTATGGGCCTATATGGGATGTCATTGATAGACGTTGGCACAATCTACTTCACAGGCCTATACATGCAGCAGCCTACTTCCTTAATCCAGCATAACAATTCAACCCACATTTCAAAGCTGATGATGAGGTGTGGAGCGGCCTCTACGATGTTGTAGAGAGAATGTCACCTGATTCAACAGTTGGAACAATTATAGTCCGTGAGATTGAGTTGTTTAAGAAATCTCAAAGGGACTTATTTGCATGAGAGTTGTGCAAGAAAAATAGGACAGAATTGATGCCTAGTAAAAATCTTTGATTCTACATCCTAATTTCTAATAGTAATTCTATTACCATTTTAATTTGATAAATTCAAAGTTATTGATATAATTCAAAATTTTCTTGTTTCAGATGCATGGTGGGAGATGATTGGCACAAAGGTATCAAATTTACAGAGGATTGCGATTCGCATCTTGAGCCAGCCATCTAGTGCATCAGGATGCGAACGTAATTGGAGTCTATTTGAGCACATACACTCAAAGAAGCACAATAGGTTGGCAGTGAAAAAATTAAATGATCTTGTCTTTGTTCACTACAACTTTCGCCTTCGCCATAAAGAGATCCTTGGCAACGATACATCACTGATTGTATTAGAGAATGTTGATCCTCATGCAAAGTGGAACATAGAGATGGTTGATTCTGTCTTCAGTGATGAAGATGTGGAGTGGGTAGATCGGGAGGTTGAGGCAGTAGCGATGGCAATTGAGGAGGCTAGAGCACGAGGAGACAGAGTGTAGGACCCTGAGGCTAGGAGTGATGGATCCCAGTCTGATGATGAGGATTATGTGAGTGAGGATGAGGATGATGATGAGGATGAGGATGAGGATGAGGTTCAGGCTCAGCCTCAGACATAGGGAGAGAGGATGGCTCTAGAGTCTTTCATGACTTATCTTAGGCGCACTCATAGAAGGACATAGACTACTATGAGCCTTAGTCTTCTAGTTGTTATTTTGATATATCTTTTGAACTTTTGAATTTGATACCATGGATTTCGTAATCCATGAATATTGTAGACATTTAAGTCTTTGACACTGGAGTGACATTATGTTTATTATTTTAAGTTTATACTTTATAGTTTATAACTTTATATTGTGTTATTCAGTTTTTTCCTTCAGAAATTCAATTTTATACGTATGTGATCTATGCAAAATTGTGTATGTGTATTAAGTAGCTTCTATTTATCTCAATTATTGTGTATTTGATGTTAATTGAGTAAAAGATGCATGAAACAATCTTAAAATCCTTGAAAATCTTTGAATTTCATGGGTTTTTCAATTTTCTGAGTCCTTGCCGAGTTCAGTTACCAAGTTTGAGTCTGAATCAGATTTTGACTTTTCGAGTCAGAGGCAAGTCCAAGTCCTGTAACACTGATTTATCGTATTAGAGAACTTTCCTAAATTTAATAGGTGTGCTCAGATGCAGAGGAGCTGAAGAATCAATAATATCTTTTATTTTATGTTTTTAAAAATAAAGTTTAGTGTGAAAATAGAATTTAATAATTATATTTCTGAATTTTCATATTTATTTAATTCTACACACACACACACACACACACATGTACCCAAATGTATCCAACCCCCCCTTCCAAAATAAATAAATAAAAATACACACATTCACGTACTGGGTTCTTGTACCTACATCTGGTAACTAAACTTTTTGATAGAGTCATCTACCATGCAACAAATCTGTTCTCCAAGAAATAGAAATCTCCACAATCTCTTAGATGATCATTCACAAACACTTTTGTTGCCAAGTCTAGTTAACAATTACAAGAGAAATGAGAGGGGAGTGAGCAAGAAACAGCCAATACCAGACATGTTATTTTGTAACCTTGTGACATTATGAGTCCATTTATTTTCGCGTATCATGCCTAGATGCCAAGGTAGGCAATGTGATGGGGCAAGCTAGGAGTATCATCAACAACTTTGACACATGAGAATAAATGTTCAGAATGTGTAAGGCAAACTAAAAGAATAATCCATGCGAAATAAAATAGACCTCACACTCTTTGTGAGGATATTTGCAGCCTAAAAATTGATGAAGACTCATGTCCTTGCATATAGAATCCTATAAAGCTCAATCTTCACATATCCTAGAACAATGCATTGATGGATCTCTTTAATTTGTCTGGTGCTTAGTATGACTTCCTACCAAGATCCCTTGATCTCTTTTATAACCGTAACACCACAATGGGCAAAGACCAAAAACACATGAATAATATGCTCAAATACCATATTAGAAAATTTGATCAGAGACAAATGAAGCTGCAAATGATTCAACACATATTACATAATATTATGTGCTTCTCCTTTTCCTTTCAATACATATTACATATATATAGGATTCTCATATCCTAATTTTTAGGAAAACTCCATGACAACTTTCCCAAAAATATATTGAGTTGTTTTAACATCTACACATATTTGTACCACTGATACAATAACCTAAATAACAAATTATAGCAACCCTACTAAAATACCTTTTTATGCATCTTGTGATGTAATGTTTCCAACATAATTGCAAAGTGCTTGCTCGTAATATCATTTGATGGTGAATGGTGCCCATTGACATTAAGAGTGAGGTTTTCATCCGGCCAGAGTGTCCTTGAGGCTAAATACTGACATATCCCCTTCATTTGTAACCTTTATTACATAATCCACTTTGAAAATAAGGTTGAATAAAATATATATATATATATATATATATATAATAGATAAATAATAATATTAAAATATAAGAAGAAATTAATAATATAATTATACTATTTTATAAATAGATAATAATATTCTAATACATAAATGTAAATATTAATTGCTATATATATATATATATATTATCATATATCAAATAAATAATTAAATAAGATTTACTAAACAATAATAATAATAAAATTTAAATATAAAACTATAACTTAGGGAAAACTCCAAACTATTATATATCGCTTCAAGCAAAGTGAGATACCAGCAAATTTAATATCTTAGGATGGTTGACGAAGGCCAAACGTCCAAGTGAGTGAATCATACCTCAAGCGATCCTCCTCAAAAAATCGCTAATCTGGAAGGATGGAATATTGCATTACATAATCCATCGAACAAGGAAAATTAATAAAAAGAAATCCCCGTGCATTGAAGTTGCCATATGGCAAGTAAAGTTTCCAATGATCAAATAGAATAGCAAGCCTTTGATCAGTATACTATTGTTATTATGATAGCTATCGATAATATTTCAGACAATAAAAACTAATTATTGAAAGAAAATAAAAGAACTATATTAATTCCCACAATCAAGGATATTAAATCAGTGTGTTATAATAAGAGGGGGTATGCCCCTTTATCTCCAAAAGACGTCACATTTGATGTTTGCATCGATATCACTCTATCAAAGGTCGATCATTTTTTACTTCTTTCCATCCATATATTGATCACTCAGTGGGGCTACAGGATACAGTATAAGCAACGAGCCTGATGGACATTAAAGATGGCAATAAATAATTTCAGACTGTCTATTCTGTAAGCCAGTATTTGAGTCAGAAAAGTGACCATCACATACACAAACAGAAGCAGATCAGAATAGCCATATTCATATTGCAGATTGCTATGATATAGTACCTCTGCAGGTTCATACCATATCAGGACTGCTGGATATTCTTGTATCTCTGATCAATATTTAATTCCCATATTTACATCAATATAAGGGATTCTATAAGTGTATATAGATCAGATCAATCTTGGCCAAATTAGGTAGATCTTCTATCATATTCAGACCAATAGGGGGCATGAAAACTCATATATATAATCAGACCAACCTTTGCTACAACAGCATTTATTTTGTGTGAAGTATTTGGGACATAAAGAATCTTGTTGCTCAAAGATGAATTCCTCTATATAGCATTTATAACCTTATTAACTAAGAATCAGAATTGTTGTTGGGAAACATATTCTTGACAAACTTGTCTTCATCAATATCAAGACACCCATTTGTGATAAGTAGAAGAGTCGTGTACAGGTTATAGGTAGAAAGAAATCTCTTGTAATCAAAATCCTAAGGATTTCGTTCAAACCTCTAAATGATTAAAAAGGGGACATTAGTGACCCCTTGTGGACACATGGCTATTGACCCCACCATCTAGTTTGGGTACCTGCCTACTAGCACAATGAAGGAATGTCCATTGAGATTTGGCTAACATATTGAGTTTTCATCCAACAGGGCCATTGCATGCCCACCAAGCTCAATGCCACTTGATCTTGAGGCCTCGACTTTGATACCAAGCAATTAACTTTATTAACTAAGAATCAGAATTGTTGTTGGGCAACATATTCCTGACAAATTTGTGTTCATTGTTACATCCCAAATTTTGTCCTAATTTAAAATATAGCCGTTGAGGTTCACATGAAGTCAATTGGCAATTTAATTTGTTATAATCTAGCAAAATGGTAAGATAGTTAGTCGTTATGATTTCAAGTGAAGATAACATGCTAGTTGATTGTTAATCACAAATTCATGGAATTGAGATGAAGGTTAACTATTATGATTATTTATGATTAAATAATTTATAATTTAATGACGTAGAATTTCCTTGTAGGAAACACATTGAAGGGGTGGAAGCATTGTCAGAAAAGAATTAGATAGGAGCATCACCATCACTGAGCAAATGGGTTGAGGACCTGGTGACTTGAAATAGGATACATCTGTGGGACCCGCAGAGCTATTTAAATAAATAAATTGAGAAAATAATTGGGTTTAAATATAAAAGGTATCTCAAAGGATTTTAATTTATGTGCATGTAATATAAAAATGATTTAGCACCATTATAATTTAATAATTTAATAATGTTTATAAGTACATGTAAGATTTTAATAATATTTTTATTATAATAACATTTGAATTATAATAACATTTGAATTATTATAATTTTCAAATTACAACCTTCCAACTCCATTCTTTCCAATTTAATATTCTTTGCTTTTAAATGATAACACTTGGCATAATTAATCGATTTAATATTTGGCAATTTGAGTTGTCTTCTAATCTTTCCAACTTCTCTTCCAACTCTAATCTTTTCTTTTTAATATTCTTTTCTTTTAACTGATTATCACTTGAGAATTCGAATAGTTTATAATCTTGAACCGGCGGAAGCCCAGAAGTCACATCTTCTTCTATTTTTGGAAGTTGTGAGTGACTTCGAATAGCGAAACCAGGAAAGATTCACTCATAGGCACAAGGAGGATGTGAAAAATCTACCGGAGTTGTACCAAGTTTGTTTATATGAGTAGTTGATAATGTGCATGCCATTCTAGTACTTCAAGAAATGGTTGTCAAAAGCAAAAGCTTTGTACGAAATTCTACACTGGCTGGGCAGACATATGTAGTTGGCACGAAGTTGAACGCCAATGGAATTTTGCTCATGCCTAATGTATTTGCAGACCTCGATATGGTGATAGGAGGGGGAGATACCGATTGGAGGAATTGTTATGATCATGCAGGACATTGAGGCTCCTCACCATCTTTTATTGCTATGTTACTTTATGGCTCAAGCATTCACTTCTCTATGCCAATCCTTTTGCATCACCTCAAGCATTTTTAGGCACCTTGCCGAATGTTGCTCAAATAAAGGTCAACAAACTTGAATCAAAAAGATCTCCAAAACATATAGAGGGAGAAAGCTTGAGGATTGCATGGCAGTATCAGAAAGTACTTTAATGAAAACCAGTCAGTTGAGAGTCACAGATTTCAACAGTCTGAACTGACTTCATTATCTGGGATTGCTAAATCTAATCCAATCTTGGCAGCATGTTCATTCTAATAGAATCACAGAATTCAACAAAAGAAATTCAAGCCAAAGTTACGTTGGGGTAATATTTGAACATTAATGAGCTCTTTACATAACAAGGTATATGTTGACCCAGCCATTACAAATAATCATAATATATGTATGTACATTTATCGCTTACATTGATGTATTGTTGATACTGTAGATTTGTTTCTCTTTCTAATTTTGCCTTGATCATGGCAAGCGAAAGCCAAGAAAAACTTAGTATGGATCCATAATCATTATGCCAATGGATACTATATTTACACAATCATTTCTGAAATCTTTAAAGATCATAATTATGTAATCATAGAGTGTGAAATGCTGGATGTATGTAATCTTCTTGAATAATTGACAGAGCCGTCAGCTTTGAGAATTCCAAACACCTGGGACTCACCCGACCGTGTAGCCAAAAGAATGGGTGATGAGGTGAGAGAAAGGAATCTGCAATGATATGAATCAGTATAAATCATGGCATAACAATGTTGAACATTTTTTAAAAGGAAACAATTAATAACTCATGCAAGATCCTGTTTAATGTTTCTCTTGCTGTCAAGTCAAGAGATGTGTCTAGATACCATGATGGCCAGAGGATGGCAAGATGACCCCTATCTATTCTAGGTAGGGAAGGCCTTTCTCGTTGGAGATCATGTGGGGATAAGATTTGGTCCGAGGTTGAGTGGTTAAGCCCCTGACAATGTTTCACCTCTCCATAAGTTACTGGACGCACATTGGACAAAGATAAGTCATACATTCAATTGGTTGTTAGAAATAGGTATTATCACTTTTATGATTAATATGCAAGAAGTTAAGATTAATTGAGTTATTTCATTGTTACACCTAGATGCAAGAGATAGATTTATGGATTGATTTTAAGCATATTTTCTAATCTTGAGTTACTGCCATAGTTAAGTAATCAGAAGGAAAGGAATCTAAAGCCTTAATTGATTGAGTGATAACTGGAGCTCTAATTGAACCCGTGATATCAGAAGCCCTATTTGAATCAGTGGTATTGGAAGCCCTAAGTGATACAACGGTATTAGAAGCCCTAAAAGATTCAATGGAAATTGATGCCCTAATGATTACAATGGTAAGTGATGCCCTAATTTTATATAGTGGTATTTAATGATAATCGTCTTTTGATTTTTGAATTAACAATATTGGATGGAAGTCGTTTTGTGATAATGTTATAGTAGTATTTGTGGACTAGCCTGAGTGGTTGCAGAAGCATCCCTAGTTTGATTTCGATCTCATTTTCCATGGTATGTGGATTTCAATTTTTGAAGTAAATTCATTTGGATGGTGTTTTAAGTTTTTAGTTAAGAAATTTTGTTTAATTGATTTTAACTGTCAGTCCCTTTCATATGAATGAAACTGATTTAACTGTTTCCCGTGAAAATGAAGAGATAATTGTATTCTTGAGTATGTTAGTTATTAATTACGACTCAAGAAAACGGGATGTTACATAAGGTATCAGAGCACTGGATTCAATGCTGAAACCTTGGGTCCAACACATTTTTTGAGAAATTGAAAATGTAAATGTTGAAAAAGATTTATTTTGCATAACTAGATAATGCAATCTAAACTATAAAAAAAACACACTTGGAAATCGTTCATAATAGGCGGGAAGGCTGAAATGATATAAAATGGACAAATGTATAAACTATAATATCATAAAGATGAAACATAATTAAGAAGATAAAATGATTGGCAAGTCAAGTGGTTGAGATCAGGTTTACGAACCCAACTTCAAAATCCTTGGCCAGGGTAGATATAGGCAAATTTTCCGGTCATGAAATCTTTTTTGTTTGTTCAGATGCTTCAGTTTTTTAGGAATAATTGACGGAGCACTCAAACCACCAGAATACTCAAATGGTAGGACCAAAATGATACATGTGCCCTATCCTAGGAGGGAGGGCCATTCTCAATAGAGAATGAGAAGATCAAACTAGGTCTAGATGCCGAGGCTTGCACAATCCAAACCAACTCCTATAACTTTGGTGAGATGTTATCTAAATCCATGATGATTGCTAAATAATTCTTTATGCAATTAATGACAGAAGAAAATTGTTATTTATTTGAACTTGAACTAAAGGAAAATGAAACTGTGAACCATGATCCTTTCTGATGTTGATTAAATGACAAAATATTATGTGCTCTAGTATGGAGTAAACACACTTGCATAATTGAAACTATCAATGCTTGTTTACGGATGTAAACTTTTGACGAGATGGGCATGAAAGCCTAAGTCATACAAATGGAAAAGATAAACTTCTAGATATTTACAGATGAATGATGAGCTACTTGATAAAAATCTTGTGAATTGTTTCAGATGTTTTATGATCTTGATTAGATATATGATGATCTTGCATAGTATATCATGCTTTTACCCTTTGACACATTGCTATACATGGATAATACACATGCAATGTCGACTTTACATACCGAGCTGTTGTATATTGCTTTGGAGATGAAGTGTATATTCTATCATGAGATGATTATTATAATGAAATTTTATTGTGATAAGATGGGCAAAGAGGCCGAGGTTACATAAATGGAAAAGCATGGATTCACTAACCCATTCCTGGTGATCTGTAAGTTTGCAAGGATGATCTACCCATTAATGAGTGCCATATGCCAAATGGTACGTATAAGTGATTTAAATTATGATCAAGTTATGATCTAAAACTTCCTAGTTGAAGAATTCCAATCTTGAATACTTATCTTACTTTCAGTTATTAAAACCTGAAAACTCTCTTAAATGAAGACATCAATATGGAATCGAACTAATGATATGGTGAGTGTCTACATGAGTATGACAGGAATATGCAATAGAATCAACTCAATTGATGCTAAGATGACCACGAGTACAGTAAAGTAAACTCAAGTGAGTACATTTAATTTTATGTTACCATGCAAGTATCTTTCTAGAAACTTTGAAGTAAAAATGGATCTAGAGTTTCGATTATGACTTTGATTTTGAAAAAGAAATAATATCACGATGCTATCTTGTATTTGGAATATTCTTTTAAGTGTCTAATTTGCAGAGATCATTGAGGACAATGAAACACAAAGGGGAATGGTACGTTACATTCCAATTTTAAAATACTCCTTTATAATGGTTGTTACAATTTCAAGTTCATCGAGGACAATGAACCACAAGGGGAATGGTATGTTACATCCCAATTTTTGAACTAATTTGAAATATAGCCATTGAGGTTCAGATGAAGTCAGTTGGCAATTTAATTTGGCAAAATGGTAAGATAGTTAGTCATTATAATTTCAAGTGAAGATAACATGCTAGTTGATCATTAATCACGATTTCATGGAATTGAGATGAAGGTTAACCGTTATGATTATTTATGATAAATAATTTATAATTTAACTATGGAGAATTTCCTTGCAGGAAACACATCCAAGAGGTGGAAGCATTGTCAGAAAAGAATTAGACAAGAGCATCACCATCACTGAGCAAACGGGTTGAGGACCTGGTGACTTGAAACAGGATACATCTGTGGGACCCACATGAGCTATTCAAATAAATAAATTGAGAAAATAATTGGGTTTAAATATAAAAAGTATCTCAAAGGATTTTAATTTACGTGCATATAATATAAAAATGATTTGGCACCATTATAATTTAATAATTTAATAAAGTGATGTTTATAAGTACATATAAGATTTTAATAATATTCAAATTATAATAACATTTGAATTATTATAATTTTCGAATTACAACCTTCCAACTCTATTCTTTCCAATTTAATATTCTTTGCTTTTAAATGATAACACTTGGCATAATTAATCGATTTAATATTTGGCAATTTGAATTGTTTTTTAATCTTTCCAACTTCTCTTCCAACTCTAATCTTTTCTTTTAACTGACTATCATTTGGGAATTCGAATAGTTTATAATCTTGAACCGGTGGAAGCCCAAAAGTCACACCATACTTTTGGAAGTCGTGAGCGAGAAGGGAGATGTTATGAACTTCGAATAGCGAAACCAGGAAAGATTCACTCACAAGCCCAAGGAGGACATGAAAAATCTATCAGAGTTGTACCATGTTTGTTTATATGAGTAGTTGATAATGTGCATGCCATTCTATTACTTCAAGAAATGGCCGTTAAAAGTAGAAGCTTTGTACGAAATTCTGCACCGGCTAGGCAGACATATGTAGCTGGCACGAAGTTGAATGCCAATGGAGTTCTACTCACGTTTACTGGATTTGCAGACCTCGATATGGTGATAGGAGAGGGGGATACTGATTGGAGGAATTGTTATGATCATGGAGGACATTGAGGCTCCTCACCATCTTTTATTGCTATGTTACTTTATGGCTCAAGCATTCACTTCTCTATGCTAGTCCTTTTGCATCACCTCAAGCATTTTTAGGAACCTTGCTGAATGTTGCTCAAATAAAGGTCAGCAAAATTGAATCAGAAAGATCGCCAAAACATACAGAGGGAGAAAGCTTGAGGATTGCATGGCAATATCAAAAAGTACTTTAATGAAAACCAGTCAGTTGAGAGTGATAGATTTCAACAGTTTGAACTAACTTCATTAGCGAGGACTGCTAAATCTAATTTAGTCTTGGCAGCATGTTCACTCTAATAGAATCACAGACTTCAACAAAAGAAATTCAAGCCAAAGTTACGTTGGGGGTAATATTTGAACATTAATGAGCTCTTTACATAACAAGGTATATGTTGACCCAGCCATTACAAATAATCATAATATGTATGTACATTTATCGCTTACGTTGATGTATTGTTGATACTATAGATTTGTTTTTCTTTCTAATTTTGCCTTGATCATGGCAAGTGAAAGCCAAGAAAAACTTAGTATGGATCCATAATCATTATGCCAATGGATGTTAGATTTACACAATCATTTCTGAAATCTTTAAAGATCATAATTATGTAATCACAGAGTGTGAAATGTTGGATGTATGTAATCTTCTTGAATAATTGACAGAGTTGTTAGCTCTGAGAATTCCAAACACCTGGGACTCACCCGACTGTGCAGCCAAAAGAATGGGTGATGAGGTGAGAGAAAGGAATCTGCAATAATATGAATTAGTATAAATCATGGCATAACAATGTTTAACATTTTTTAAAAGGAAACAATTAATAGCTCATGCAAGATCCTATTTAATGTTTCTCCTACTGTCAAGTCGAGAGATGTGTCTAGATACCATGATGGCTAGAGGATGGCAAGATGACTCCTATCTATTCCGGGTAGGGAGGGCCTTTCTCGTTGGAGTTTGTGTAGGGATAAGATTTCGTTCGAGGTTGGGTGGTTAAGCTCTTGACAATATTTCACCTCTCCATAAGTTACTGGACGTGCATCGGACAAAGATAAGTCATACATTCAATTGGTTGTTAGAAACAGGTATTATCACTTTTATGATTAATATGCAAGAAGGTAAGATTATTTGAGTTATTTCATCGTTACACCTAGATGAAAGACAGAGATTTATGGATTGATTTTAAGCATATTTTCTAATCTTGAGTTACTGTCATAGTTAAGTAATCGGAAGGAAGGGAATCTGAAGCCCTAATTGATTAAGTGATAACTGGAGCCCTAATTGAACCCGTGGTATCAAAAGCCCTATTTCAATCAGTGGTATCAGAAGCCCTAAGTGATACAATGGTATCAGAAACCCTAAAAGATTCAATGGAAATTGATGCCCTAATGATTACAATGGTAAGTGATGCCCTAATTTTATATAGTGGTATTTAATGATAATTGTCTTTTGATTTTTGAATTAGCAATATTGGATGGAAGTCGTTTTGTGATAATGTTATAGTGGTATTTGTGGACTAACTCGAGTGGTTGCAGAAGCATCCCTAGTTTGATTTCGATCTCATTTTCCATGGTATGTGGATTTCAATTTCTAAAGTAAATTCATTTGGATGGTGTTTTAAGTTTTGAGTTAAGAAATTTTGTTTAACTGATTTTAACCGTTAATCCCTTTTGTATGAATGAAATTGATTTAACTGTTTTCTATGAAAATGAAGAGTTAACTATATTCTTGAGTATGTTAGTTGTTAATTAAGACCCGGGAAATCAGGATGTTACATTCATCAATATCAAGACACCCATTTGTGATAAGTAGAAGAGTTGTGTACAGATTATAGGTAGAAAGAAATCTCTTGCAATCAAAATCCTAAGGATTTCATTCAAACCTCAAAGTGATTAAAAAGGGGACATTAGGGCCCCCTTGTGGACTTATGGCTATTGACCCTACCGTCTAGTTTGGGTACATGCCTACTAGCACAATGAAGGAATGTCCGTTGAGATTTGGCGAACATATTGGATTTTCATCCAACAAGGCCATTGCATGCCACCAGGCTCAATGCCACTTGATCTTGAGACCTCGACTTTGATACCAAGCAATGCAACCATGCCAAAGGCTCAAAGTGATGGTGGATGACCGATCTTGTTTAAAGGGGGGTGGCGGTGGGCGTGGTTGTCTCACTAAAGTGCCAGTGTAAGATAGCCCCCTTAGCTGACTTTTTGTTCCATGATTTGGTCAAGCACACGCTATCCAACGCAACGGAGGAATATTCACCAAGGTTTAACCAACATAATTCTTTTTGTCTAGAAGGGAGATTGTATTGTAGTTGGTTGTTTAGTTTGAGTGGCCAAAAATGGGTGGCTTTCTACCATAACATTGGGTTGAATTACTCTACAACTTACTAGTTCATCTGTAGCTCTCACTCCATAATATAAGCTACCATTTACTCCAATGATATGAGTACACCATGCTTGCCAAGGAAAGCTTTGATGCCTTGTCTAGGAATTCCACACAAATGGACCTTCACCCTGTTATACGAACTTAAATATTAAAAATCACATTCCTAGCAAATCCAAATATAACCCCCACCACATGCAACCGGCTGTATCATATCAACATACTTCCATAGAGAACTTGGATTTGTTTAAATCGTGTTGTGGAGCTATAACTAGCTGTCATTATGATTCTTATAGCAAGATACTTAATAAACAACACAATGAAAACAATTTTTTGTTTAAAAAAATAATAATATAAAACCTATCTCTTTTGATAGATTTGTAGAAGAATAAAATAAAATTAAAAAACAAAGCACGAGTTTGTTTCATGTTTGTAAAACAAAAATGTGAGAAAAAAATGAAAACAACTCATATCTTTGAAAAACATTATTCAATTATTTTCTTGGCAGCCAATGGACATTTGCAAATGCATAAGAATGATAACACAACCTTTCTAAAATGTTGAAATATTTATATTCAACTCTCTGTTGATACATCGAGAAGTAATTGTTTGTCGTTTCTGAGTGATCTTCCTTTTTTTGCATTAGAGATGAGTTAAATTTAACAGTTTTTGGTGTTTGAAATGTTTTGGAGGAGATGTTTTGGGTTTGAACTTTGAAATCCATTTTAAGGTGCCCAATTGAAAGTCAATTCATGAAAAAATTAAAATAACAAAAAGAAAATTTTAAATGCTCAGGGGATTGATGGATTCACCCTAGGTTCACTTGAGTTCCCTTGGATCTTTCTAGTGTTCACCTCAGTTCATCCTAGACAAACTGAACCCCAGAATCTTGAATCATGCTCAAATCCACAGGTGGATCAACTAAGTTCATGCATCTGATTCAAATTGGACTTCGATCCAATGGGGCTGCAAGTGAATCAAGTAACAGTGGTGCAAACAATCATGAAGATTTTTCTCTCAAGCCCCTTCAAAGGGGGTTTTCAACTTGATAAATCGCTAGGCTGCCATCACTGGTTCTCAACCTAGGTAAACTTATTCAAGCTGTATTTTGAATATAGGACTACAGACAAGCTATTGCTAGTTTTCAATTTTACTTTTCACTGGTGGGAAACATCTCACCATAATGAAAACAGATTTGATGCAGACTTAACATGATGTGATTGTAAGTTGCACAAATTAAGGTTTCAAACATGTAGTGACTGAGGGTTAACCAGATGATAAAGCATATCAACTTTTTCTCCCTCATTTTCGAAGCTTACAAATTCAGAATTGAGGGAGAGATTATAATCAGGTAGCTGATGCTTTTAGCAATATTGATTCAATTGATAGCATAAGCACCTTAAATGATTGCCAATGACTCCCATAAAAAAATACTGTTTTATTTAATGCTGAACATCATAAAGAGAGAGATCCTTTAATTTGATTTATTTATTCTGGATTTAAAAATTATTCTTTTTTATGGATTATGGAAAACACTGTGGTTAAACAAAGCATTTAAGGGAATGTGGAAGGCAGTAGGTGAGATTGATAATTTTTTTATTGTCACCATCCGTGCTGGTTGTCCAAACAAGCAGAAGCCACCTAGAAAAGCAATAGAAATCCTACGAATATGTATCTCAGGACAATCTCTCCTTAACAATATGAATTTTCAGAATCTTACGATGTAAGTTCTAGTAATTTCACATTCCTTTGCTTAGGTCAGAAGCTATTGCAAATTATAATGTCGAGAGCTTATAAGATCATTTCCTTTCAACTTTATAATTTTAGAGTATCAACACCCAAATATCAATCAAGGTGCAACAAAGAGTTTTTAAATGTTTTCAAAGCTATAAAGTTTACTATTGTATGTGCCAGTGTTAAACATGTTGCTTACAAGCCTTTGGGGACTTCACAAAGTGTCAAAGTGTGAGAGAGAGGAAATTTACAAAGCACATTTCGATGCAAAACCAAACTCAACTGCCAATTATTGTTGAGGAGGATGAACAAAATGTGTTTATAGACTATGTTACCATATTCGTCCGCCCAGGCCTGAAGTCGGCAGGCGATTTGCTGCTTATTTGTAGTTGATTCGAAATCAACCAAAATTTGATCGCAGACTGACAAAGTTGCCGCGAAAACGAAAAACAGGATCTTGGTCGACTTTGTTCGAATTTTGAGCGAAATTATTTCCGCCCGTGCGAGCCCGGATGGACTTTGAACTGATTAGCCGACGAATTTTGGTCACAGGTCAAACAAGTGACTTCATTTTTTAAAAAATTAACATCTTTTGATTTTTGCTTGTGTTAACCTAAACATGCGATAATCACAATACCAAAAATTTGGGTTTCCTTTTGTTTGCGTTTGGTTTGAGGACGATGGCTTCAGACAGTTTTTGTTTTGAGGACTTTTTATTTGCCTTTCAGACAGAAGGCGGCTTTTTGTTTGCACTTCAGACAGTTTTTGGACAAGTTACAGTGTTGTACTAAGCCATATACTGAGCGAAAATCACGGGCTCGGTATTTACGAAAAAATGGCATAGGCAGGCAAAAATTGATAAGTTACAGTGATATACTGAGCCAGTAATCAATGATGTAAGAGTAAAACTAATTGATTTATAAAGGTGTGATAATTAGTAAATCTTTGGTTTCATATCAATTAAGTACACTGAAATAAAAAATGACCATGAAGTGCGATTAACAGTAAGAGAAATGATAATAAGACATGCCCCTTAAACATAGCATTTGAATTGCAAAGTATAAAACTTAATTGAATCATCAAATTAAAAAAAGGGAGGAGGGAATTGGAAGTCTTATCATTCAGTAAACGAGGGGGGTGCAACACTAGATCATGGCATGTATATATATATATGTTCTTTATAAAAAAAATCTTGTACGGACAAATCCAAAATGAACCCGACCTCGGCCCAAAAATAAATTGAGCAAATGTCGAACCCACATCCAAACCGGCAACTTAGTATTAGAAATAAGTGTAAAGAATCTGCACATTCCCCTTTTCATGGTACCCTGCAGTCATCCTTCAACTTAAGAGATGAGGAAACATTACCCTTAACTCCACATTTCAAATGTGACATGCTTATACAAAAGGGAAATAACCAACCATGCTGAATTGTTTTCCCATGCTTCTTTTCCAGTCCCTAAGATGACCTCTTCACTCTGATCAAGCATGTCATCCAGGCAATGGTTTAGAAGATGGATAAGAAGGGAGCTGGTTAGGCACCTTTTTAGCAGTGCAAATCACTCTTCACTCACATCTAATGAAAAAGGAAAAGCCAAGTGGGCTCCCAACTGCCTCAAACATCAGATTGATTGCATAACATCTGTAATGTCAAAATAATCCGCACCTTCAAAACAGGTTCAGCTTTATTGAACATCTTCTCTTAGAGAAAAAGGCCAAAAGATGTCATGCTGATTTAAAACAATGAAATTCTGTGTAAGGAGGCTTTAAATGGAAACTGATCCTGAGATATCAGCTGACTCTTACGGTTTCTTATTTCAACCTCTGAGCTCTATTTATATGTAATTGTTTTGGTGACCTTTTTGGGCTTTAGTCTACTAAAGTAGTGTCTATAATTTAACAAGGATTTTTTTGTAACATGCATCTTTTTTGGACATCATTACAAAATTTTCACTTTTGTCATTTAAAAGTATGCAATTATGTAGGGATTTAGTTGATATCAATTTTGGCATAATAATCCTGTTAAATTTGTTCTTTTGCTTTTAGGATCCATTGAGATCTTTCACTGGTCGAAATAAGTACAAGAGACCTTCGTGGGCAAGAGGGGCTTTAGATCAGCCTTATGTGGTACGTGGTAATATTCCTTTTTAACAGATAAAGTACATTATGATGTCTTGATTATGAAAAATATAGCCTGTGGATTTGAACACCAAATAAATTGAAGTGTTCAAACTTTAAGAAACATATTTTACTTAATACCTATAAATATTTAGCAAAACAAAATAATAAGTTATGTTCAGAAAGAAATTTGAATCACAAGCATTGGTGTTATTGAGGAGATTGAGTTTTGTTAGCATTTTTTATTTTATTTTTTTCCGTGCTGCTTGAGTGGCGTACATTGATTTCCTTTGCAATTTAAGCCCTTTCTCTGCAATTTTTTACTTTGACTCCTCTGCATTTAAGCTTAGTTCTTTCATGCCCTTTGTACACTAAAAATCTAGTTATTTGAGCTGGTTTACATAAAGCTCAAATATTCAGATATTTTCAGGTTTTTTAGTTACCTCTGAATGTTTATGTAACATAGCATGCCACCATTATCCCCTCTTTTATATGTTTTTTCCCCAAGAAACTCCGAGGTCATTGCTACATGGGCTAATTGACACATAATTTTTGTTTCAACTATTGTACTATTCTTTAATGTTGTCTCTATCCTTTGTCTCAGACGGTGCAAGAAATGACAATGCTGTCAACAAGTGTTTTGAATGTCAAGTGGACAATTCGGGGAAAATCTAAATTTGAATCAAGCATTGGCTTTATTGAGGAGATTGAGTTTTGTGGTAGCTCAAATTTTAGTATTTTTTATTTAATTTTTTTCCATGCTGCTTAAGTTGCCTACATTAATTTCCTTCGAAATTTAGGCTTTTTCTCTACAGTTTTTTTCTTCGACTTCCCTGCATTTAGGCTTAGTTCTTTCATGCCCTTTGTACTCTAAAAAATCTAGTTATTTGTAGCTTGTTTACATAAAGCTCACATATTTAGATATTTTCAGATTTTCTAGTAACCTCTGAATGTTTATCTAACATAGCATGCCACTATTATCCCCTCTTTTATATGTTTTTTCCCCAAGAAAGTCCAAGGTCATTGCTACATGGGGCTAATTGATTCATCGTTTTCGTTTGAACTATTCTACTATATTTTTTTAAATGTTGTTTCTATTGTTTGTCTCAGACAGTGCAAGAAATGACAATGCTGTCAACAAGTGTTTTGAACATCAAATGGACAATTCGAGGAAAATCTAAAATTTCAATGATATTTGCAGAAGATGTGATTCTGAGCATCAATTCATTATTCACATTAAATCAGATAAGTGGTCAAGTGATAGAACATCAAGAAGATTGGGATCTTTCTGCATCATCTGTCTTAGGACAAGCTTATTTCTGGGCATCTAGGTGGTTGTATGTTTCAACTGAAGCTGGGAAGGATGTAGCTGAAGTAGCAAAGGATGTTAAAAGTCCGTTTGATAAAGAAGAGGAAGATTCAAATATATTTGCAGACCCATCTGGTGACCCAACAAAGGTAAAACTATATTTTCTATATTACTTGTATGCTTGTTTTGGATGTTTGAAACAGTTCATAATATATAGAAAATAGAAGTTTGCTGCACTGTTACACAAAATTCTTCTAGACTGACAAGTTTGTGCGGTCTCAATTTCATTTTCTTTATTCTAATGATAAAATTTCCTTTTTGGCCATGCAGTTCTTTCAAGTTGATAACAACCCACAAAGGGATGCTTATCAAGTTGGCCTCTTTTTGGCAGTTGTGTACTTGGTTGTACAATTCTTAAAATCAACTCTGTAAGAGCAAAATTTTGTCGTTGCAATTCTTCGAATTGTGGTGAATGCTTTGTGCTATATATTGTATATTAAGCTGTGTAAAATATAGAACTTCATTGGTAGCACTCGGATAGACTTCAAAGTTCAGTGAAGGACATTTCACCTATAAGCTATCATGTGATGATTGTGATTATCTTTCTCTAACCAAAAGAAATGTGGAAATCATAACCTTCAAGATAAGGGCAACACATGTGTACCCTCTTGACAGGAATATTCACCCAGATATACATACCCATGTACTACAGAGATTCTTTTGTGTTGAAAGCTCCCAATGGGGAGGGAGGGAGAGAGAGATACATTACACCGGGGTATATTCAGAAATCAAGGATGAGTCACAAAGTAGTTTACTGCTATTAATCACAAGAAAAGTCATTAACATAAAATATGATTAACAATACAAAAAACATCATCTTCAATGTTGTGGGTCAGTGCACCTTATATTAAGGTCCATTAATATTCTATAAATAAGTTATAAAGCACTTAAATACCGTTAATCACTAACTGTATAACTAAATATGTGTTAGGGGGTAATAAAATGGCAAAGAGAGAAACAGGGGAAGCGGGGCTTGATAGCCAAAGGACTAACATGGAATGATGAGGTTTATTGGCTGAAAAGAGTAGTATCTAAGTTGCTTATATGCAATCTGAGAGCAATGCAATTAGTGAATCACATTGTAGGAAGCCTTTTTAAATTAATTGTGTTTGCATGACAGAAATTGATATCTTAGTTGCTTGTCATATATTAGCAGCATAAGTACAATTTGATAACACTTGTTGAAATTAGATGGGCACTAAAGAATATAGAGGGCCAATTCAATTGGTTGATGGTTTGATTGTACTTCAGAATGTTTCTTTGCAAATTGTTAGTAAATTCAGAACTTTATATAATTGAGACTAGGCAAAAGTCCTCACAACCTCAATGTCCCGCACATGTGCTTTCTCAATGGACTAGACTAAGTGCAAGTCCTTGATCATGTTTTCAAAACTAAGTTGGTAACATGCATGTAGAGACATTTTCTAGATTTTATTCATTTCTATTAACACAATTACTGACTTCATTTTTGACTGCTTGTGGCT
This sequence comes from Cupressus sempervirens, assembly GCA_028749045.1. Classification (NCBI taxonomy): domain Eukaryota; kingdom Viridiplantae; phylum Streptophyta; class Pinopsida; order Cupressales; family Cupressaceae; genus Cupressus; species Cupressus sempervirens. Next base: position 794,895,105 of record CM053783.1, on the reverse strand, counting down.
TGATTAATAAATTTTGAAAAATCATTGCTCTTCTTGCAACATTTGCATGGATTTTGGTCTCTAAGGTTACATATAGAGTAGAAACCCATTTTTAGTTATGTGGAAGATCTTTATTCCTAATGCAAAGCTCTTAAATACATTATAGGAAAACAAGTGGCCAATTTTGTTGGGATTGAATGAGATCTCTCTAGAAAGGGGAAACAATATAACTTGGCTTATGAGACAATGATTTAGAAAATTAGCTACATTACACAATTATTTCTTCCTAAATTTTGCACGACTAGAAGCATTTATTTGTTACTAAAGATTAGCTAAGAGATGGGTCCCATGGAAGGTGTTACTCTTGTTTCTCTAGATTGGATATCCTAGGCTTTAGCTTGCATGGGATAAGATATTACTTTGGAGATGGTCATGTTTTGCATGTGTGAATTTTCATTTGGATGGGGATGGAGGTAGAAAACTTTGAGTAAGAGTGATTGAATATGTTTTAAGACAAAAATTCATGGTTATATATTTCATTTTTTTCGTATTTTTTCAACAAACTTGAAATCTTTTGTAGAGGTTGAGGAAAAAACAACTCCTCAACTCCCAAGAATCACTTGCATACAAACTTGTCACAAAAAGAGAATAAAAAAAGCTATGAAGCGAAAAATTCCATGATCATGAAAGATGAAACATTTTGATATGCAAAAGAAATAATGCAATATAATCTTAAAATTACAAGAGAGATCAAGACGTGATCAAAACTCTAAAGGAACCTAGGTTGCATAATAATAATTAATTAAAAAAATTAATTATTATATGCCTAAAGTTTAGCTTAAGCAATAAAAGAGATAATATGTGACTTGATTATAAAATCAACATGATTTAATTAATAAGAAAAATACCTTAGTACTCTGGGGAGTAGCTAAAAATAATGCATAAAGAACAAAGGAAACTACAATGCTAAAAGCAAACTTGGGCCCTGACAATAAGGCCTGATAAGGTAACCAACCACAACCAAATCTCTATAAAGTGGAGAAATGGAGAAAACAACATGGAAAAAACTCTATGCCATTAAGAAGTGAAAAGGAAGTACAAAAGCAACGGCTCAAGAGAGTCTATCAAAACCATAAGTACAACCAACCCTCCCATAAGAGAGGATCAAGTCTCCAAAGCCCCCCAAAATGATAGAATACCTATGCCAATGTGGAAGAAACAAAGACAACTGACAAGGAAGAGGAAACCACTAAAGTGAGGTGAAACTGGAAGGCCTGGTTGATGCTCAAAGGAGAAAGCATGAGAATCTGATAATGGAATCTCTAATAACGGTGGAATGTCAAGAATGTTGAAACCATCATTTAGGAGGAATGAACGTCCTCAAATATGTCTTCAAAATTGCACTAGCTACATTACACAATTATTTCTTGCTAAATTTTGCACGAGTGGAAGCATTTATTTGTTACTAAAGATTAGCTAAGGGATGGGTTAGATGGAAGGTGTTACTCTTGTTTCTCTAGATTGGATATCCTAGGCTTTAGCTTGCATGGGATAAGATATTACTTTGGAGATGGTCATGTTTTGCATGTGTGAATTTTCACTTGGATGGGGATGGAGGTAGAAAACTTTGAATAAGAGTGATTGAATATGTTTTAAGACAAAATGTCATGGTTATATATTTCATTTTTTTCGTATTTTTTCAACAAACTTGAAATCTTTTGTAGAGGTTGAGGAAAAAACAACTCCTCAACTCCGAAGAATCACTTGCATACAAACTTGTCACAAAAAGAGAATAAAAAAAGCTATGAAGCGAAAAATTCCATGATCATGAAAGATGAAACATTTTGATATGCGAAAGAAATAATGCAATATAATCTTAAAATTACAAGAGAGATCAAGACGTGATCAAAACTCTAAAGGAACCTAGGTTGCATAATAATAATTAATTAAAAAAATTAATTATTATATGCCCAAAGTTTAGCTTAAGCAATAAAAGAGATAATATGTGACTTGATTATAAAATCAACATGATTTAATTAATAAGAAAAATACCTTATTACTCTAGGGAGTAGCTAAAAATAATGCATAAAGAACAAAGGAAACTACAATGCTAAAAGCAAACTTGGGCCTTGACAATAAGGCCTGATAAGGTAACCAACCACAACCAAATCTCTATAAAGTGGAGAAATGGAGAAAACAACATGGAAAAAACTCTATGCCATTAAGAAATGAAAATGAAGTACAAAAGCAACGGCTCAAGAGAGTCTATCAAAACCATAAGTACAACCAACCCTCCCATAAGAGAGGATCAAGTCTCCAAAGCCCCCCAAAATGATAGAATACCTATGCCAATGTGGAAGAAACAAAGACAACTGACAAGGAAGAGGAAACCACTAAAGTGAGGTGAAACTGGAAGGCCTGGTTGATGCTCAAAGGAGAAAGCATGAGAATCTGATAATGGAATCTCTAATAACGGTGGAATGTCAAGAATGTTGAAACCATCATTTAGGAGGAATGAACGTCCTCAAATATGTCTTCAAAATTGCACTAGCTACATTACACAATTATTTCTTGCTAAATTTTGCATGAGTGGAAGCATTTATTTGTTACTAAAGATTAGCTAAGGGATGGGTTAGATGGAAGGTGTTACTCTTGTTTCTCTGGATTGGATATCCTAGGCTTTAGCTTGCATGGGATAAGATATTACTTTGGAGATGGTCATGTTTTGCATGTGTGAATTTTCACTTGGATGGGGATGGAGGTAGAAAACTTTGAATAAGAGTGATTGAATATGTTTTAAGACAAAATGTCATGGTTATATATTTCATTTTTTTCGTATTTTTTCAACAAACTTGAAATCTTTTGTAGAGGTTGAGGAAAAAACAACTCCTCAACTCCCAAGAATCACTTGCATACAAACTTGTCACAAAAAGAGAATAAAAAAAGCTATGAAGCGAAAAATTCCATGATCATGAAAGATGAAACATTTTGATATGCGAAAGAAATAATGCAATATAATCTTAAAATTACAAGTGAGATCAAGACGTGATCAAAACTCTAAAGGAACCTAGGTTGCATAATAATAATTAATTAAAAAAATTAATTATTATATGCCTAAAGTTTAGCTTAAGCAATAAAAGAGATAATATGTGACTTGATTATAAAATCAACATGATTTAATTAATAAGAAAAATACCTTATTACTCTAGGGAGTAGCTAAAAATAATGCATAAAGAACAAAGGAAACTACAATGCTAAAAGCAAACTTGGGCCCTGACAATAAGGCCTGATAAGGTAACCAACCACAACCAAATCTCTATAAAGTGGAGAAATGGAGAAAACAACATGGAAAAAACTCTATGCCATTAAGAAATGAAAAGGAAGTACAAAAGCAACGGCTCAAGAGAGTCTATCAAAACCATAAGTACAACCAACCTTGCCATAAGAGAGGATCAAGTCTCCAAAGCCCCCCAAAATGATAGAATACTTATGCCAATGTGGAAGAAACAAAGACAATTGACAAGGAAGAAGAAACCACTAAAAGTGAGATGAAACTGGAAGGCCTAGTTGATGCTCAAAGGAGAAAGCATGAGAATCTGATAATGGAATCTCTAATAACGGTGGAATGTCAAGAATGTTGAAACCATCATTTAGGAGGAATGAACGTCCTCAAATATGTCTTCAAAATTGCACTAGCTACATTACACAATTATTTCTTGCTAAATTTTGCACAAGTGGAAGCATTTATTTGTTACTAAAGATTAGCTAAGGGATGGGTCCCATGAAGGTGTTACTCTTGTTTCTCTGGATTGGATATCCTAGGCTTTAGCTTGCATGGGATAAGATATTACTTTGGAGATGGTCATGTTTTGCATGTGTGAATTTTCACTTGGATGGGGATGGAGGTAGAAAACTTTGAATAAGAGTGATTGAATATGTTTTAAGACAAAATGTCATGGTTATATATTTCATTTTTTTCGTATTTTTTCAACAAACTTGAAATCTTTTGTAGAGGTTGAGGAAAAAACAACTCCTCAACTCCGAAGAATCACTTGCATACAAACTTGTCACAAAAAGAGAATAAAAAAAGCTATGAAGCGAAAAATTCCATGATCATGAAAGATGAAACATTTTGATATGCAAAAGAAATAATGCAATATAATCTTAAAATTACAAGAGAGATCAAGATGTGATCAAAACTCTAAAGGAACCTAGGTTGCATAATAGTAATTAATTAAAAAAATTAATTATTATATTCCCACAGTTTAGCTTAAGCAATAAAAGAGATAATATGTGACTTGATTATAAAATCGACATGATTTAATTAATAAGAAAAATACCTTATTACTCTAGGGAGTAGCTAAAAATAATGCATAAAGAACAAAGGAAACTACAATGCTAAAAGCAAACTTGGGCCTTGACAATAAGGCCTGATAAGGTAACCAACCACAACCAAATCTCTATAAAGTGGAGAAATGGAGAAAACAACATGGAAAAAACTCTATGCCATTAAGAAATGAAAAGGAAGTACAAAAGCAACGGCTCAAGAGAGTCTATCAAAACCATAAGTACAACCAACCCTCCCATAAGAGAGGATCAAGTCTCCAAAGCCCCCCAAAATGATAGAATACCTATGCCAATGTGGAAGAAACAAAGACAACTAACAAGGAAGAGGAAACCACTAAAAGTGAGGTGAAACTGGAAGGCCTGGTTGATGCTCAAAGGAGAAAGCATGAGAATTTGATAATGGAATCTCTAATAACTATGGAATGTCAAGACTGTTGAAACCATCATTTAGGAGGAATGAACGTCCTCAAATATGTCTTCAAAATTGCACTAGGTAGCACAGTGCATGGAGCTACAATGTGAATCAATGCTGACGAAAGATCTTGGTGAACAAATGTAAACTTAACAAGAGGTGGAGGTGTAGAAGTCACAACACTGGTCTCAAGAACAACACATAAATTCAAGTGACCTGACTTCACCTCAACAAGCTCTTGTGAAGAAAGAGAGTGATTCTCTGACATTGGAGATGGTGGACAAAAATCAGAGAGAGTACAAGCGAGAAGAATGATCATTTGTCCCTATTGCAACACTATCTCTTGTCTCAATGTCTCTGATGTGCATTGAATCTTGTGTGAACTCAATTGTCTTCCTTGTCCCATTGTGAGTAATCTGATAGATATAGAGAAGGTTAGAGAACAAAGTTGGAACATATAATACATCATGGAATTCACCATCATCAATGTCAATAAAACCTTTCCCACAATCAGTCATGATAGTGTTGTTCCCCATAAAATGTGTGGGGTGAGAGAAACCTCGAAAGAAGATAACAAATCCTGAGAAGATACCATATAGTGTGAAGCACCTGAATCTAATAGCCATCTAGAAAAGGGTGGACCCACAATTGCACATAAAAGCATGGCCCTTTCCAAAATCATGTCCATTTGTATGGAATGTTGACGAGGAAGAAGACCCATGAGAAGTAGAAGAAGGAATATCCATATTTCTTTTAAGAAGAGTTGTAAAATTTGAGACCTATTTTGCATATCCATCTAGCCTCTTTCTCATAGCAACGAGACTCATCATGATTGGAATTTTTACAGTAAGTACACTTAGATATTTCTATCTTTGATTTTTCCTTTTATGGAGAAGGTGGACTAGAGGAGTTTTGAGAACTAGAATCCTTTTGAGGCTTTGTGGTATGTGACTTTTGTTTTTGTTCCTGCTTCCATAAAGATGTGTGTGCCACCAATGCATAGTTCTATGATCTTGGAAGAGCATCCAACGATGTGAGTTTGAATTCTTCTCTAGTTAAATAATCACATAATACCTCAAAGGAAGGCATGGCATGGGCCCAAAACATCCATGGTGGAGTAGAACATGGAAGAAAATATCTGACATTTATCTCAAAGCATAGAAAGAATCAGATAAATGGACTTATTGTCTATTTTACTCTCACCACAACCTTGTAAAAGTGATCTGAGTGATGTTAACTTCATAAAAAATAAAAATCAGTAGAGGGGTAGGAATCAGGTCCAAGTGAAGTACGTTTAACCTTAATCTAAAGTGCTATGAATTCATTAATGGTACCAAATAAATCATTGAACTTGGTCCACATTTCACAAGGATTGTTACATACATCAAGATAAAACAAGAAGCTATTTGAAACATGTAAGGAAATCATACCCAGAGCCTCATCCATCTTATTTCTATGTTGTATAACCTTAAGTGGTTGTGTCAATATTGGTCAAACTGCATCTAAATAAGACCACAACCCCTTGGGTCTAAGAAGTTGAGTCATGAGGCTTTCCATGTATGATTTGTGAGGTGTACAAAGTTCAAGAGAAGTGTTTCAACCATATTTGAAGTGGTTGAACGTGAAGAAGTTCTAGTCTTTTGAAGTGACTTAAAGAAGAAAAACTCCATAATGCAAGAAACCAAACCCCAAAAGTGATTTTTATGGTGAAAAACTAGAAAAAGTGGAAAGAAGTTTCAAAGTTCTCTTATGTGCCTGATTAATTTTCTGAAACAACTAGAAAAATATTTGAATAGAGTGCAAGAAGAGCTTTCTAATACCTATTCAAGTTAAGAAAAACTTGAGCGCAACTGAGCAAGACACACCCCCAAGAGTGCAAAAAACTCATTTGACTTTGATTGTTTAAAACAACAACTAAACTACAAAGTATTTCAAAATATCTTGCCCCATTGCAATGAGATTGAAACCAACTTTCAAACAATATCTTATTTTCGAAAATCCAAGTATGCATGAACAAGTTATGGGCAAACTACCATCAATTGCTTTTTGTGACAAAAGAGCCAAAGTGTTTGATGGTTTAATTATCGTAAAATTTAAGTTGGCTCATTCTAACAACCAACCTGTAATGGTACTCCTACTTGCCTCTATGTACATTAGAATTTATGCATGCTTTTGAAGAGAATAAAGCCTTTTAAAAGTTTCATAAAAAAAACCTTTGAAAAAATATTTTAAATACCTTTTAAAAGTTTCATAAAAAAGTTTTATGATAACTTTAAAGTGGGCAATATTTTCAAAAAGCTTTTAAAAAAAATTTATGTTGATTTTTGTGCCTCGTAAAGTATGTCTAAGGTTGCACAACCTTGAGACAAATTTTTTTTTGTCTCAGCGGTCGACAATAGCCAAATTAGACAAACTTTATATGAAAATAAGGGGTTTCAAGTGGTATAAACTCAACAATGAGGTCTGTTTGAGCTCAACATGCACATAAGAAAAGATAACCCCCTATTTCAACAATAAAACTTTTTATATGTTGCTCTGTTTGATCAGACCCCTGTTACTCAAACTTCTTCAGAAACAAAACAAGTTGTAATAGGTCTATGTTCTAACACCATGTAAGAGTTGAGGAAAAAATAACTCTAGAGCTCTCAAGAATCACTTGCATACAAACTTGTCATTGAAAGAGAGAAGCAAAGAAGCTACAAAGGCCAGAATTCCATGATCCATGAAAGAGGAGACATTTTGGTATGCAAAAGAAATAATGCAATAGACTTTTAAAATCACAAGATAGATCAAACCTAATATACGTGATCAAAACCCTAAAGGCACACCTAGGTTGCATAATAATAATAATAATAATAAATTATATGTTTGAATTTTAACTTAAGCAATAAAAGAGATAATAAGTGACTTAATAATTATATCAACATGATTTAATTAATAAGAAAAAAAACTTATTACTCTAACATCTTTTAGCATAGAATTTATTATTAGAGTTATTTGTTCAACTCTACACACCCAGGAATCGCCTATGAGCAAAATACTTATCACATTTGAAGAGAAAAGGCCATGATTAATCTATGCAACCTTGAGAGAGAATTGTTCCAAAAGAAGAATATAATATTGAGGTCAATCTATAAATTAATTGGATTGATGACAACAAACACTTATAAATACAATGATAAACCCCAGATGCAAACCTTGAAAAAGATTAAAAGAGAGCTTGACAAGTGTCCATGTCATTATGAATGAGGCAACATGTGGTAAATAATGCTCAATCTAGTAAAATGAAAAAACACCTAATTTTAAGTGCTAAATAAGACCTAATTATATAATTAATTAAATAATTTCCTCTTGCTATGACATTAACATTGTTAGCTATATAAATTTAAACACATTAGCATAATGATTTGATTACCTATGTTGTTCTACATTTTGTCATCACAAAACGTTGGTAACAACACAAAACTTTTTCAAGCTAGTTTCACACTTCTCTAAGCTTGAATTTGATATTTAATTGTTTAATGTTGATTGATCAATCCATTTCGATTCATATATCAAATTGTTTCGCTGAAGGCCTTTGTCAAGTCTTTTTCGTTTTGCTTTCTGTCTGGCCTTTGCTTGATTTTTGAAGCCTTCACCATCTGCTCTTTGCTTTTGAGTTTGCATTTCTTTATTTTTAGTCCTTTGGTTTTGCTCATGTCAGGCCTTTCATTTTTTTATCCGATTTGGTATAACCTAGAGGACAATCAGAGTTGTCAGTCAAGAGTTATGCCCGTTTTAGTGCTTCAAAAGTGGACCTTTAGGGTGCAACAACATGAATTAAAAATATGACAATATATTTTCAATCTGAATTTCACTTTTTGAAAAATATAACTTATATTCACTTTTTGTTATGTTTTTAAGTTACTTTAAGTTTAAATTTTTAACTTAAAGTGACTATAGTGCACTTTATATTATAACTTTAAGTTGAGTTACTTTTTAATTTTTCACTTAAAGTAACTATATAACTATATAGTTTCAGTTTGATTTTTGGTATAAAAATCAAATGTTTATTTAAATGTTATTTTTAAATTATGTTTAAATGTTATATTTCAAAATATGATAAGTAAATATCGTTTATGACCCATTTTGTAACATTTTTATAATTTTAAGTGAATTAAATAACTTAAAGTATTCATAAGTGGACATTTTATATGCAATAACATGTAAAATCCATCAAAAGTGGACATTTTACATGTCATTGCATGTAAAGTTTACTTTGGTGAACCTTTTTGATGTCATTACATCAAAAGTTCATCATAATTGGACCTTTTTAATGCTATGGCATCAAAAGTGAAGTTTTCATGCTTAAACATCTAAAATATGAGTTGCATTTTAAAATATGCTTCCTCCCCCAAAAGGTCCATTTTTGCCTATGAGCAGATTTTAAAACATGTAATGACACCCAAAAAGTGCAATTTTGGAGAGATGCATGTTTTAAAATATGTAAATGACTCCAAAAGGTCTGATTTGATCAAAAGACATGGTTTAATATATGCATTGACCCTCCAAAAGTCTGTTTTTGAAGAAGAACATGCTCTTGTCCTCCAAAAACCCAATTTTGATCATAACTTGAGATTTTCTCAATGGATTTGCATGAGATCTGTTCCATTAGAGGCATTTTTGGTTGGAAATGATTTCTCTTGCTTCTAAAATGGATTTATCAAGCTCAAAATGTTTTTGAAAGTTTCATTCTAAGGCACATTTTTGGAGAAATTAGCAAATAAATCCATTTTTAATGCATGATTTTCCTCCCAAGTAAATTGATTTGGCATATATTGGAGGTTTCATTACATTGTGATTCATATTTTGGTGTTTAATGATCAAAACATTTTCATCTTGCATCATCAAGAAAAATGATTTTGCCAAAAATGCCCCACAAACATGAACACCCAAAAATGTTGGATTATGGAGCATGAATAGGTTAGATTTTGGCATCTCTTAACAACTTCTCCTTGTTTGATGTCCTCTTCGATTCAAATTTGTTAAGTTGGAAAAAGTCTAAGTGTTTTGGAAGAATTTTTCAAACATTGGAGCATCTTTTCCCTTCATTTTTGGCACATGTAAGTGGACTCTTTCTTTCTTGCTTTAAATTCATGCTTATCTTGCTAATTTTATGCATGAAATTACTTGATGGTTGTCATTTGTTAAAATCTTTGCCATGGAAAGTTCATTTTTCCTTTACAAATGAAGTTTTTGTTCATTTTCATGTTTTTGGTTCTTTCCCAAGTCCCAATTTCAAATTTGAGTGTTGAAGTGTATTGCATCTTGGCATGTTTGAGTCACTTTCCAAAGGTATGTGTTTCTTTTGTGTTTTGCATTTTGTGCTTGCTTGTCGATTTTCTCCACTTGGAGAAATTACAAGTTCTTTCCGAAGAACTTGTTTTTGCTTCATTACATGTGAAAGCATTGTCACATTCCACATTCCATTTCTGTGTCACAACACTTTACATTCCATCTAACAAATGTAATTACATGTTTCATTACATGTTTCCATCTCATTTTCCATCCGCACATGCATTTAATCCCATTTTTCGCTTCCATTTTCACCCATCTCACTTTTCACATCCACTTGCACGACACCATTACATGAAATGCCTTATGTGTAATTGCATTAAAAAAGGTCCAATTTCAATTAAAAGTCACATTTTGAAAAGTAAAAAAGATGTCATTTTCATTTCCCATGTGCTTTGACTTCCCTTTTCACCAAAAGTGACTATAAAACTCATTATCTCACTTCCATTTTCCATTTCTATTCCTCCATATGCATTTGCGCCTTTGTAAGCAAATACATTTTTTTGCATCCTTCTATGCTTTCCATCTCATCCTTCATTCACACTTACATATGAAGTGTATCCTCCACCCGCATTCACATCTTATCTCACCTACCTTCTCCCATTACATGTTGCACTTACATGTAATCATTTTTCAAGCAATAATGTCTTGAAAACACTAAGTCACTTTTGAAATTAGCAATTTTTATTTGCACACATTCCCATGCATTCCACCTTTATTCATTCTCATTTTTTTCGTTTCACTCCATCTTCCATATTCTCACTTTCATACCATTTCATTTCGCTTTCCATCCATTTCATTCTGCACTCCACTACATATGCATATGTTTTCTATTTAAAGTCACTTTGTCAGATTTACAAAGTCTCCAATTCATTTTTGAATCTTCACTACTGATACAAAATTCACTTGTATGGAGATTTCTTTTGACGATGTATTTGTGTTTTGGGATTTTTGTGTTGTAATACAAGCACAAGAGATGTTTTCGCCATCCAAATCTGAAGACAAAATGAAAGATCAATATCATAAAGAATTGGCTCATGCAACTCCTTCTTTAGTCATATCTATTTTGGATAACGTATTGGACACAAAGATTGGTCATGTGGATGTGGCTGATTTTTTACAAAGATTTGAAACTCAAGCTAGTCATGAAATGAAGTGTATTAAGAGAATCAACATTCACCTAGTGTCCATGTTTCCCATGGTGGATATAGAACCTAATTTCATTCTTGGATCTGCATGATGGTTTACTCCCAAGACGAAGACTATTAAAGATGCTGATGAAAAAGTTATCATTAGTCTTGATCTTGAGGTCATTGAGCAAATTGTCAAGGTTCCACATAAAGAAGAATGTGCTTATTTGACCAAAGAATCATCATTGGCATGTTGTAATGAACAAAAGGGCAATTATCAAAAGTATGTCAACCTTTACTGGTTAGACAATAAGAGAAGCAACTTCTCTAGATGGTCAAAGATTGTTCATCGGTCAAAATTCAGGCAAGAAAATAAGGATATCATCATCCTTCTCAGTAGGATTTGTGGCCTTAAAGATTGTAAGATTATGTACCTATGATGCTATGTTAAACCAATGTACAACCCTAAGATGAGGCCATACAATGCTGAAAGAGTGATAGTATGATGAGCTAAAGAGGGGGTCATACTTGGTATGGTCGTATGGTGACTGAAAAGGTCCATATAGGTGAGGGAAGATGACCCATGGGGGGGTGTACTAAGCTGTATGATGAGGACAGATTAGGTCATACGATGTGGCAAGCTAACCATTGGAGGGTTGTATGGAATGGTCGTACAGGTATGTGACACCAACTAGGAAGGGTGTGAGGAGTGTATGGTGGGTGTGGGTTTATGCATGGAAGGTTGTATGATCAACTAAAATGTGCAACAGAGGAAAGTTAAGGATGTCATATAGATGGATTGATCCTAGAGTGAGGAAAGATAAGGAGTGCGGAAGAAAGAAATCAATACCAACTAAACTTATAGACCGAATCAAAGTAGAACATCAATATCCTTTGATTAATATGTGCCAAAGATGGGGTTCCAATTTTCCAAATCAGAGTGAAGTAATACATGCAACAATGGAATAGGGTGACGGTTGAATGCCACCGAAACCGCATGAGCCAAATAGGGAAGATCTTTCTCTTCTGGAATGGAAAATAATAGAGAACTCCAACATGAATTTGCAGTACATGAAAAATAATCCAAAAAGCATGCCTACAAACTACTTACAAGCCATGCTTAAATACCCATTGGAAAACTATTCGAGGGTGTACAAAGATAGCTAACGGTGACACAAACTACAAAAACAAAATAAAAATGGGCTCGAGATACATTAAATCAATCAGCCTGTTACAAAAGTTTGATTTATTATTTATTTTATAATGGAAACATTATAGTCCCCCCATCCCAAATTTTTCTTGTCCTCAAGCAAATGCAACGCCAGGTGTTGGAGAATGTGTTCACCCTCCATGTCGCGTTGTCAACCGATAGGTGTCACCAATGTACCAAGTATTCTTTCATAGTGTGGTTCCATAGGGCCCTCTCACATAGTTCGAGGATCTCGATTGGTTCCAAAATGAGCTTTCCTTCTTCATTGAGTGGTGGAAGATTGGTAGCAACTATGATGTTTTGCCCTATGGCTTTCTTTAGATAAGAGACATGAAAGACATTATGAATACAACTACCCTCTAGAAGTTCTAGCTCATAGGAAACTTCACCAATGTGGTGAGTTACATGATAGGGACCATAGAATTGAGGTTTCAGTTTATCTTTTCCCTTTTCCTTCAATTAGGATTGTCGATATGGTTAGAGCCAGAGATAGACCAAATCCCCTACCTTAAAACTTCTCTCTATTCTATATCAGTCAGCATACATCTTCTTTTGATTTTGTACCCTCTGTAGATTTTCCTTCAAACATCTTAGAATGTCTTGTCCCTCCTGGAGCTAGTCCCTTGCCCTTGGTGAGTGATTGTCACCCAGGACTATGTCAATGAAGGAAAGGGGTTCATATCCGTACAAACCTTTGAATGGTGTCATTCTGATGGACATGTGGTATGTGGTATTGTAGCAATATTCCCCCAGATGGATCCATTTTACCCACGCTCGTTGTTGTGCCAAAACGTAGTTCTAAAGGTAGCCTTTGAGCCATTTGTTCACAATGTCTATTTTTTTGTCTATCTGCGGGTGGTAACTTGTACTTGGTGATAATTTTGTCCCTACCATCTGAAATAGTTCTGTCCAGAAGATTTTGATGAATCATTCATCTCAATCACTAAATATTTGTTAGGGTAACCCATGCAAATGGAAGACTTCTCTAAAAAACATATCAACAACTTGTGCAACCTGAAGGTTGGAGGGGATGGCAAAGAAATGTGCATATTTTGTCAATCTATCAGCCACCATGAAAGTACAATCCTTTCCCTTCACCTTGGAAAGCCCTATTATGAAATCCATTGATATACTTTCCCACTTATGTTCGGGAATTAGCAAGGGTTGTAGCAGCCCGGCAGGTAGAGTATGTTTGGACTTGTTCTACTAGCAGATCGTACACTCTCTTACACACTGCAACACATCCTCTTTAAGTCCTTTCTATGAAAACCTCTCTCAAAGACTTCTATAAGTTTTGAAGAAACTTGGGTGTGCAGCTAGGGTTGAGTCATGTACTTTCTTAAAGACTTTTTGCTTTAACTTGGATTCTGGCACCAAATATATCCAATTTTTATGGTAGATGATTTCATCCACCACTTTGTACCGATCATCATGAGTGTGGCCATCCATTATTTCACATGCAAATGTATTTTTAGAATATTCCACTAATAGATGTGTCTTCCAGTCAGCTAAAATCTAGTCTAGTGAGTAGATGGTGGGTTTCCAGGATAAGGGTTCTGCAACCACATTGTTTTTCCCTTTCACATATTCAATGTCAAAATCAAAAGCCTGAACCTTGCTTACCCAATTTTTTTTTTGTTCATTCAAGTCTCATTGCTCCAAAAAAATCTCAAACTATTGTGATCCGTATAGATGACAAACTTGACACTTGCTAGATATTGCCAAAACTTGGTTAATGCATGAATGATGACCAACATTTCTTTGTCATAGATGGAATATAGGCATTTTTTTGATGTAAGCTTCCTACTCTTATAAGAAATGGGTTATCTATCTTGCATCAGTACTGCTCCAATGCCTTCTTTGGATGCATCACACTCCAAAATGTATGGTTGGGTGAATTAGGTAGTGCAAGTACAGGGCAACTGCTGATGGCCTCTTTCAGCTTCTCAAAGATAAGTTGAGACTTTTTGTTCCATTGGAAGGACCCCTTCTTTATCAAATCCATTAAGGGTGCACTGATTTGAGAGAATCCTTTAACAAACCTCTTGTAGTAACTGCACAGTCCAAAAAATTCTCGCAAATCAATGAGTGATTTTGGGGGAGGCCAGTCGAGGATGGCCTGAATCTTCTCCTGATTTACTTGAACCCCATATTTACTGACAAGATGCCCCAAGCACAATATTTTTTTCATACCAAATTCACATTTGGACTGCTTGGCAAACAAAGACTATTCCTCCATGATACTTAGGACTTCATTCAGGTGCTTCAAGTGCTCCTCCCATGTCCTGATATAAATAAGATCATCAAAGAATACCAATAAGTACTTACATAATTATTTTTTGAAGATCATCTATCCTTGGAATGGGATATCTATTCTTTATTATTATTTTTGTTCAACGCGTAGTAGCCCACACACATGCGCATCATCCCATCCTTTTTGATCAATACCATGGATGATGCAAATGGGCTAGAATTAGGATGGATCCATCCTTTCTCTAGCAATTCTTGAATCATCATCTCGATCTCATCTTTGAATTTCTTGGGATGGTGGTACGATGTGGTTATGACCAACTTTGCTCCTGATTCCAACTCGATAGTGTGTTTAAACCCTCGATGAGGTGGTATGCTAGGAGGGATATCTATGAAAAATTTATCATGTCTACTTAAAATATCTTGAAGTTCATCATCCTATGGGGGTGTTCGACACCCCTTTATAGGTTCTATCGAGATAAAACAATGCACATCCCATGCAACATCATCGTGCTGAAAAATTGCCTCCATTCGATGTGCAAAAACTTCCTTCAAACCTTCATTTTCCATTCCTCAAAGGAAAACCTTCTTTCTGTCAACAACAAACGTGAAGTCCATCTACTTGAAACTCTAAGTGTATTCATCAACTGTCTCCATCCACTGTATGTCAAGAATAACTTCCATGTCAGCAAGGTCCACTATGAAGAAATCCTTAGTCACCATGTGATTTTCCATTGTGATACTTAGGTGAGGAACAAGGTGCGTGCAGGGTAGAAAAGTCCCTCCTGTAACCTTGACCTGAAAGCCTACGTGCACCTTCATAGCTAAACTTCTTTATTTTACCAAGGATGAGTTTATGAAATTTAAAGTAGCTTCACTATCCAACATCATCGTAACCCTTTGTCCTTGAAGGGTGCCCCGTGCATGAAAAATTATGCACCTCGAGCTGCTAGCCAAGGCAATGGTTCCTCCGCATTGTACCAAAGCCGTAATTCTCTTCGTACAGTTTAAACTGATGTTGGTATCATTACCAGGTTGGTTATCTTTGGTTGAAATTTCTTCCTGTTTGTCCTCATCATTGGACACGACCCCAATGTGATGAATCTTCCCCTTTCTAAGGCATTGATGGCCAGGCTTCCAAGGTCCCTTGCAATTGAAACACAATTTCTTCCTTCAGAGTTACTATAGAGTAGCTTCATCCAACGTCAGCTTCTTAGGCGAAGGTTTGTCCCTTGGAAATGTTGGTGGTTTAGCATGTGAGTAACTTCAAGAGAATAGTGCCGATGACAATGCCATACTCTGTGCTTTATTGATAGCTTCCAATAGGGTGGAAGGATTGAACCCCTTTACCCAACCTTTCAGAGGTTTTGTTAGTCTGTCCATGAAAAGCACTACCCGTCTTCTTTCAAAAATGTTTGTGACCAAAACAAAGAGTTTTTGAAAGTTTGCAATGAACTGATTAACTGATCTATTTTGTCTCAGTTGTGCCAAATCTTTGAAATTGAGCTCTGGATCCTTACCATCAAATTATTCTATCAATTTCTCCATGAATTTTGCATAAGTATTTATTTGATCATGTCCTAATGTGATGGTGTCGTGGTGCCACCATTCATGCACAACTCCCTCCAAGTGCAGTGCAACAAATTTGATTGTTTCTTCTTTTGGCACAGGATTCAATTGGAAGAAGGTATCATCTTTTATTACCCACACTTGTGCAAATATGGAACCAGATCCATCAAATGGAGATAGATTTACTTTACTCAACTTTCTTCTAAGAGCATCATTAATGTATCCTTTGTTTCCACCTCTTGAATATCTCATTCTTAGATCCGCGTAATCTTTGTAGGATATATCTTCTTCAAGGTTTACATTCTTCCTGTCTTCTCTCAGTTGTTCTTGCCTTTTTTTGTGCTGGAAAAGTTGGCATGGAAGGTCAAGAGTGTGTTGGCTGAGGGTTTGATTTACCTAACACCAAGTCTGCACTATGACCATTTTTTTCTCTAGATATTTTGTTGTTTGCCAACTTCTTGAGAGTTTCTTCCACAAGTCGTTGTGTATTAGTGATCTGTGCCTGATTCTTGGCAAGTTCTCTCAATAGTGCCATGAGTTCAACAGTAGTTGGTTCTAGTTTGATAGCCATTTGATCAATGGAATGTGTCCTCCTCTTCTGACTATAAACTCTCATTCACTATCCACAAGTTGACAAGATTGAAGCACTCTGATACCACTGTAAGATTTTTTACCTATGATGCTCCCTTAAACTAATGTACAACCCTAAGCTGAGGCCATATGGTGTTGAAAGAGTGATAGCAAAGTAAGCTAGAGAGGGGGTCATACTTGGTATTGCCATACAGTGGCTGAAATAGTTTGTATAGGTGAGGGAATATGGCCCGTGAGGGGGTGTACTAAGTCATACAATGAGGATAGATTAGGTTGTATGGTGTGGCAGGCCAACCATTGGAGGGCCATACAAAATTTTTGTATGGGTATGTGATTCCAACTGGAAAGGGTGTCAGGAGTGTATAGTGGGTGTGGGTCTACACCTAGAAGGCCATACGGTCAACTAAAATGTGTAATAGAGGAAAGTCAAGGATGCCATACAGATGGATTGATCTTGAAGTGAGGAAAGATGAGGAGTGTGGAAGAAAGAAATCAATACCAACTAAACTTATAGACCGAATCAAAGTAGAACATCAATATCCTTTGATTAATATGTGCCAAAGATGGGGCTCCAATTTGGTAGATCAGAGTGAAGTAATAAATGCAACAATGGAATAGGGTGAGAGTTGAATCCCATTGAAACCACATGAGCCAAATAGGAAAAATCTTTCACTTTTGAAATGGCAAATAATAGAGAACTCCAACAGGAATTTGTAGTACATGAAAAATAATCCAAAAAGAATGCCTATAGACTACCTACAAGCCATGCTTAAATACACGTTGGGAAACTATTTGAGGGTGTAGAAAGATAGCCAACGACGATACAAACTATATAAACAAAATAAAAATGGGTCTGAGATACATTAAATCAATTGGCCCGTTACAAAAGTTTGATTTATTATTTATTTTATAACGGGAACATTACAAAGATTCTACTGATTTTGAGCCATGGATGTATAAGTTCATGTTTCAAATTTGGAGAATAAAGAACACATCTTTTGGGGAGAACTCATCAATACTACACTTTGTTAATAGATATGTAATGTGGGAACATCAGTTCCCTTCTACATGAATTCTTATCTTGTTTATATTGCTGATGCCATGTGATCCTTCGCTAGTCTTTCTACTAAGGGAGACTATCTTCAAGTTCCTATTTTGGATTACTAAGATCAAAACACTTTGAAAAATAGTAAATTCTATTATAGAAGAGTCCAAAATGCCTTGTTTGGGCATTTTTGGTGTTCGTTCAATAAGTAGTTGTCTATTAAAAGAGTATCTGATGCATCATGGGAGAAGGTGAACCAATACAACTGTATTTTTCTTCAGTTTCCCACTTTCACATACTTGAGAGTTGGATATTTTAAAGGTGAGCCATATACCTTACCTAGGTATGCTACAAATCGAATCATTTTGATGGAGCTAGCTAGACAATTCATGGACATGCAAAGTGATAAACATATTTTGTATAGGCCTAGTTTTGGCATTACCTCAGCTAAGCCTTTGACTATTGGCAATTATTCAATCATTTCTATGCCTAAAGCAAACAACATGGAAGTAGAGTTGCAATTGATTACCTTGAAGAAGTTTAAGGCCAGATTTGATTTTGACTACCGAGAGATGAATTCTCACATGAAAAGAGTCTACACTCATGTTCATAGCATCAAAGACATCTGGATGGATATGAGGGAAGAACTTGACATCATGAAGATGGATTATTGCAGATTAACCTTGCAGCAGATAATTGATCTTAATATGTTAGAAATTCCTTCAGATTTTCAAGTTGAAGATGATGGCAACATCCTTGATCCAAAGTTTCATCAAGCCAACTTTGATAAGAAGTGTCATTTTCCTATCCAATGGCAACAAATTGAAGGTATGTTTATCATGGAAAGATTTCAATCCATCCTAGTAAACACCAACAAATGGTTGAAAAGTAAAGACCTTAAAAGAGTAAATCCTAAGATGGGTTTGGATTGTGGAGGTTTTGGTCATCCTATCTGGAAATCACAACTTGAAATCACAGGGAAAGATTGTGCCTCATCTTTTGATGCTAAGGGTTCCCTCAAATTTAGATTGAAGGGTGGAAAAGGAGCTAAATCATCTCAAGTTCCTAAATCAACTCAAGAATCAATGGAAGAATCGAAGGAGAGATTGGAAACAGAATTTGATAAAGGAGATTCAAATGAAGAAGGAGAAATCATGATCATACCTCCTCTAAAGCCTACACAAACTTGTACTTCTTCTATACATGAAGAGCCTTTTCTGCATGAGGTTGATGATGACGTGGATTCATTCTCCACTATTTTCACTCCTTCCATTCCAGTCTCAGAAGTTAATACCATGGCTCTTCCTATTTCCTCTATTGCTCCTCGCATTCCTACACATGAACAATACGATCATTTAACAAATGTTTTTGAAGATTTTCCAACTCTTACCAGTGGTCAAGTTTCCCAACTTGATACATCCTTGACAGGATTTGAGCTTTTTTATGATAGAGTCTTCTTAGCATATTCTTATGTCCTCAGCTATGCAAACTGAATCTTGCTCAATCACTATGGAAATACAATTTGGATCAATGCCAATGGTTTCCACTGTACCTATTTCTGGGGATGAAAGTTTTAGCCTACCTCCATGGTTGAGCAGAATAACAATGAAGAGGAGGAAAGTGGTTGTTCCTCCTGAAAATCTTCCTGTTAAGAAAACTAAATCCAAATCTTTGAAAGATAAGATTTTTTCCAAAATTTTGGTTGATTCTGATAAAACTAAATTTGTTAAAGTTGTCGAGTCCTTGGTAGATAAGCCTGTTAACAAACTTACTCATTCCAACTACAAGTTCACTAAGGTTGAAATTAGGAAGCAATCACATTTGAGTTGTTTGCAAGATGCTCAATATTTATTGGCTAATGTATCAAAGAACAATCATGAGCTTTGGGAAAAGAAGAATCAACTGAAATAGGAGGTTTCTCATCTCAATGAGGTCATCCAAAAACAATCTTCTCAAAGTGTTTTTGTTATGTCCCAAACATCTAGGGAGAGAAGGCTAATTGAAGATGCCAAGTCTTGGATACAGGAAATCATTTCTGAAGGAGTTCAAGCCATCACAAAAACATTTGTAGTTCTTAGGCATATCAAAGAGATGGATGAAATGGAACAAAATTTAATTTCTTCTTTGACTCAAGAAGCAGATAACTTGAAAGAAATCCTTGATTATTGGGATGAAATGGTGAAATTTAGTCTGGATGCCTTTGTTGCATGTGACATTCTTCCATCATGTGAAATGTTCTTCAGATTTCAAGGACTCATTGGTTACAAAGAGGATACATTAAGGAAGCTGATTAAAAAATTGCAGATGGTCTTTGCAGATTGTCAAGCAACTGAAACAAGTGTTATTTGTGATTTGGAATAGATGGAATGCCATGTTACTAATGAATTTGGTAATCTTATTGTGACAGAAAGAGTAAATTCAGAATACACAATCTGGATCAATGCAGATATAGATTCTGAAGATTTTGGTTCACACATGATGGACAAGTTTGTCTTGTATAAGTCCTTGACAAAACACTTGTTAGATACTACAGTAGGAAATTCCAAAGTTGTGTGATTAGCATATGAAAATGTAGTGAGAGTAGAAGCCATATCGAAGACTATAGAAATTGTTGATCTTCCCACAGTGTGAGACATCATAATCAAATTCAAGGCACTGAGAAAAAATCTCTAAGATTGTTGTTTTATTTTTATTTCATGTTAGTAGTTGTAAAGAATGCATTACATGAAAAAGCATAATTACATGTAATGCAAGTTACATGTATGTAAAAGGATGTAATGTGAGTTGCATGTGCAATTGCATATAACCCTTTTTTTCTTTTGTAGTTAAACTAGATCAAAGTTGGTTAAGTTGCTCCCACTTTTTCCTCCACCTTTTTCTCAACTCCTTTGCCTATATAAAGGAGTGCCCCCCATTGTAAAATTGACATTATGTTTATGCAAGAGAGCTCGGGAGAAATTTTTCCAGCAAAATTTTGTTTGTGTAAGCACTATTTTGAGAGAAAGTGAATACAAAGGAGCATTTGAGACTTAACTTTGATTAAGTGAGATAAATATTTGTGTGAATTGTGAGCTTTGTCTATAATTCATCCAAGTTATTTTTTATTCATATTATCTTGTGTTATTGGTAATTGCATCTCATGAATTGAATAGAAAAGAGTTAAGAAGCAATTGGAGCTAGAGCTTTGACTAGGAGCAATTGTGGAAGTGTATAGCTAGAAGCTTGGTCTATAGCTTATATTTCTTTCTTAATTCGCAAAATAGTTAAGTTATTTTTACTTTTAGGAGTCTTTGTGGCCTACTTGTAAAGCTTTTCCATACAGAAGTACAATCGGACTTAGAACCAAACCGATATATTTTCAACTAGCTTTTGAGTTAGTGAAGGTTTATCGGTATCATTGTTTCCAAC
This sequence comes from Cupressus sempervirens, assembly GCA_028749045.1. Classification (NCBI taxonomy): domain Eukaryota; kingdom Viridiplantae; phylum Streptophyta; class Pinopsida; order Cupressales; family Cupressaceae; genus Cupressus; species Cupressus sempervirens. The sequence continues at coordinate 794,873,830 of CM053783.1, read as the reverse complement.
TCTTGGTAGAAGTCTAGTTAGAGATTCACCCTACCCATTAGTCACTCTATGAGTAGGTGGATTCTTTCTTGAAATATAAGAAGAAAGGATATTGGTAACACCCTATTTACAATATCTCTCAGCTTCTTACTTACCTTGAGTTGATCCAAGGAATGAAAAGAAGGGGGAGCCTTCCCTTTAAGGTAGGAAAGATTTTGTCTCACATGCTGTGGCTGGTCATCCTATTTTGCGACTGGATTTTTACCCAAAATTATCGGTTGCAAAATATACACCCAACAACCTAAACAATTAGTCATCAAAGATGTAAATCAAAGATTTTTTCATGTTAATATGAAGATATAAACCAATTGAATATAAAACCCTTGTTAAGACTTAATTAGAAATGCTCATGATTTTTCTTACTATAAAGGAATACAATCACTTTTACGCAAATATAGGGCAATTAGATAAATGCACACATTAAGAAAGTAATTAGCCTAGATCAATTAGCTTCAGTTCGTTGTTGTTTCAAATACAACTAAATGAAAAATTAAATTGAATTGAAAAATATTTATAGCCTTTGATGGTGAGGATGTGTTGTAATAAATGCAAACATATGATTTATAACACTTTGGACTTTTTTATTATGATTAGGTAAAGATTTTAGGTTTGGAAAATAAATTATTTTTCACCTTGTTTTAGACCCCTACTTGTGGAATTGGTTTCCATGAGAATGGAAGTGACCATTTAGGGAAATGAATGTGGAACTTATAGACCCAATCTTACCAATTCCTAGATTTTGGAAATTTCCACCTTAATTCCCTAAAATATGTGGAGAAGAAAAAGTTCATCGACCTCAAAACCAATTAAAGTCTCAAAAAATAAACCTTCCCTATAAGTGCCACCTCACTTTTACTAGCACTCTAATGAGCTAGGGGATCAAGACAACTTAAATGATGACACAATTAAATGAACTAGAACACTAGAAGATGCAAGAAATTTAAAATAATTACTAACTACCAACTCGAAATAATATTCAAACTATAGAAATTGAAAGAACAAAATATAATAGAAAAATATTGATATCTGCAAACTCACTATACAAGGCACATGTTTAGGTCAAGGATGATAAAGTGGGCACGTGATAGATGTATAATCCACATACACCTCATATGGATAGAGTACATAGGACAACACAAAATTTGAGAAAAATAATAGAAAGTAACTGAAATGTCTACATTGAAAATAGGACATTAACATAAGATGAAATGTATGATCATATAATGAGAAGTAAAAAGTAAAAGGATGGAACATTGCTATGATAGAAAGTTGGTGAAGTTGATAAACTACTCTATGTCCACTACAACATTTGGGGTCAAATTGTGACGATAATTTGCGATGACGATTTTATTTGTGTTGATTTTCATGTTTTTTTTGCAATTCTTCTTGACGTCATCACAATTGTGATGCCCTTGCAAGATTAAACAAAACAAAAAAAATATGACATAAATCATTTCCCATTTGTTTTGATTATAGAGATTTGTGCGCACAAGATGTGGAGAGCTCCAAACAAGAGTTGTGAACATTGTTGTGCTCTTGTGATCAACGTATTTGGTTTTTTACCCTCATGATCTCTGCATTTTGTTGTCATGCCCTTGCTCTACGATTTCATTGTTGTGACGTGCCCTTGTGATCTACTACCCTTGCTCTACAATTTTCTTCAGGGGCAAGAAGAGGTACATATGTAAATATTTTTTCTTTTCCTTGTAAACATGTATGTGTTTATATTTCCTTCTAAACATGTATTTATTTATATATTCAGAGAGATCTCTTTTAAGGTGCTTATTACATATTATCTCACAACAGAAAAATTATCTAGCTACATACATATTCCAAAATCCAAATAATAAAGCAATAAAACTCACTCAACCCATGCTAAGTGACTTCCCTCAAGATCCTACACAAAAATAATGCAGACCACAAAAAATGGGCACAGTTCACAAGAAATTTTACAAAAACATATCATACTAGATATTTTTAGAAACAAACAAGTCATAACCTAGTTAAATTGGTCTAGTTGTTGATTAGCTAGGTTGATTAAAAATTCTTGTAGAACTATCATCAAATTAGGTACAATAAAATAAACAATCAAATTTACCAAGAATGATCCAACTGCATACATATTCCAGAACCCAAATAATAAAGAAATAAAACTCACTCAACTCATGCTAAGTGACTTGCCTCAAGATCCTACACAAAAATAATGCAGATCATGAAAAATGGGTAGAGTTCACAAGAAATTTTACAAAAACATAAAATAGCAAATATTTTTAGAAAGAAGCAAGCCATAACCTAGTTAAATTGGTCTAGTTGTTGATTAGCTAGGTTGATTACAAATTTTTGTAGAACTGTCATCAGATTAGGTACAATAAAATGAAAAATAAAGGGCATAATTCAAATCATGTGTATTATAGATTTTTAACACATAATCTAATTTTTGGTAGGTTCTATTCTAATTCAGGTTGGAATATAACTATTTCTAATTTGAAACTCTCAATTCAAAGTATTAATACTATATTTGAAAGAGAAAACTTCATATTAGATTAGGAATCTTATCTTCATGACTTGTTCCTATAGAAACTCTTGATTTTCATCGGATATGTCTCCTTACATATGCAAATTTTTCTATATACAATATTATTCATTTTTCTAAAATAAAGGATTTGGATAGTAATATGATTAATTTTCTATTTACAACATATTCACAATATATAATTGAAATCACATGGCTTCGGTTTCTAAGATAAGCATTATCTATCCTTCATTTAGAAGAAACAACATAATCTTGTGCACTATAGTTAGGGATAATTATTTTTAGTGATGTAGTATGTTTGAGACTAGTACTCCCAAACATAACTATCTCCCCAGAAATGATTGCCCTTAGAAATTTCTCATTATATCTCCATGTATTCTCTCTCACTGAGAGTCAGTTTTTCTATATTTCTAGTTTATCTTCTGGTATAGATTTTAGGTTTAGTTTCTTTGATGTCTAAATTTTTTTTAGAGTTAGATGATAATTTTCTATTATTATTTTAATCATATAGAATCTATTTTTTTAAGTTTTTTCCTTTCTTCATCATGGACCATATTGAATGAATGATAAAAGATCAATATTCATAATAGATCAATTTGTATAGCACATGGGGATTTTTTTCATCCTAGATTGGAAACCTTCCCTTTTTTTGGTCTATCGTGAGGGTGAAAACCCTCAATATACACTAGAAAGGGAATGCTTCTTGTCCTTCAATATACCTCTCTCATAGAGATTATTTATCATTATGCCCTACATTAGATATGAAGGTATTGCATGTATCAAGATTCTTGGATAACCACCCATATTTCTAGGAAATGATTTTACTTTATTTAAAAGTTAGTTTGGACTATCTTATATACTTCAAGAAAATTAATCCTTAGTCACTTTCAACCTTTCAATTCTTTGGGTTTTGTTTCACATTCTTTTCCACTTTGCACAAGATATTTGTATAATGTAGAATCAATATATCAGTATACTATAGGATCAATTTAAATTAGGTCCAAGTATGGAAATCATCATTAAGCTTCATGGACCTACATATGAAATAGTATTTGATGGGCATATAGTAGAAATCATAATCAAGGAATGTTGTTGTCTACACATTTTTTGGTCCTTAGAGTAGTAAATCAAAAACTAGGTAAAGTGTTCATTTTTAATCTTGAGAAATAAAAAGTTCCCTTTGAGATTGCATCAATGTTTGTTGGAATGGTCTATATGGTGGGAGAAAAAAAATACATCACAAAACTTTTATGCACGATAATTTTTTAGAGCGTGTATTTAGGCAATTTAAAAAATGATGCAAGGACAGTGTATATTGAAATTGAAAACTCAAACTTAAACATACAACAAGCACTACTCAGAGTTACACATAAAAGTCATATAAATATAACATGAAACAATGGAAACAAGAGCTCTTGAGGAGCTAGAGTCCCTGCCTTTGTGTAAAATATATTTTTTAGATTTATGTATTGAAAGTCTCCATGAATGTATAAATAGATAGTTGGTAAATATTATATTTATAAAATCATATTATTAATAATGGATATAACAAGAAATTTACTATTCAATTAAGACTCTAAATGATAAAACCTTTACAATATATTTATAACATGTTCTTAAACTTTAATTTTGATGATGATAAGAAGAATAGATGATATTTTTTGAATGTGTTCATATAATTTTTTAATATGTAAGTTATTAAACTAAATTATAATAAATACTAAAAAAATTAAATTGGTTTAGCTATATCATGCAAAAGTTGTGAACCTTGGGAACTTGTTCTCAAGAAAACATTGTATCTTACAAATCTTGAAATTTAATTTAATTTTAAAAATAAAAAAACTATATTCTAACTTTAAACTTTAGTTATTAAAGTAACACACACACACACACACACACACACACACACACACACACACACACACACACATATATATATATTATAATAAATTTTAAATTGTATCACACTTTGAATTGTGGAAATCTTAAATTTGTAGCATAATTCTAAATTTTTTTAAATATATATTGAATGAATCAATAGTAATTTAATATAATACTCTAAAATAATTAGTAAATATATTATAAAAAATTAAAATGTATACTCTATTAATTTATTATTAAACTAAAGGAAAAATTAAATACTTTATGTTTTCGATACTTTATGAACGTGGATTATCCATTAGCCTACAATTTAACGTTGTCAAACTAGAGATTGTGTATGATATGCTAATTTAAAAATAAATATTACCATTGATTTTACGAATATTTTGTTCAAGGTATTCTTTATGTTTTCAAATTTGACTCATAGGCTTTATGTGACTTGTAATGCACTGATAAGGGTGGACTGCATACATTTTTCTCGATTTATGGGATATGTCAATATTTTAATTTTTTAGAATTTGTGTTGTGGATGATGTACTACATCTATCTATCACTAGTCTAACAAGTGTTATTGGTACTCACAAATAATAAATTTATTCTTCTCACTTGTCTATTTCTATTTTTTCAATTGAAATAAAATCAATAAATACCCAAGAAATTGGTCACTGACCAATCCAAAATTAGAAATTTGATTAAGATAATTGATTTGAAAAATATATGCACCAAAACTTTAGCTTGAAACATTGTAATTAGCTCATTAGAATTAATTGGGGGGGTTAATGAAAACATTAGTTCCCTGCATTTATAAAGGTAGGGACTAACAAGATCCATATAAGACTGGGCAATTGGCAACCGCATTAATGTAATAATTAAAAGAAGTTTATCAAAATTCTCAATTATGAGGCCTTCCGAGTTTCAACCATATGCAAGGAATTCATGAAGTTAGAATCCAAATTCACATCCTACCTTTCTTCTCCATATATTTTATATCATGCTCTACTATTTTCTATCTCTAACCAAGTTTCTTATATAGCCAACTAAGCCACAAGTCGACTACTCTAGCATTTAATTATATTATAGGTCCAGCCTAGGAAGAGTAAACCAACACTAGTGCTAAATGAAACATAAAGAATTTAGCACTCACAGGTGGATCCACATGCATCATAGGAGTTAGACCCTAACTTTGCAACATGTCACATTAACATAAGACATTTCTCCAAATGAAACAACACTCCACATTAGAAGGAAAATGAAAGAACAAAGACCACAAAGAACGGTTCATAACTCAAGAAATATAAACAATCAAGGTTTGCGCTCTTAGGAGGAGGATCAAGGATAGGTCCCCATCATCATTGTAATTGCACACAACATGAAACCAAAAATAGTAATGACTATGTCACAAACAACAAATTGGTACAGAAAATAAGAAATATTTTTGGTTTATACAAGATTGCTTGAAGATCCAAGATGATCCTGCATCAGACACTTGGGGTTAATAAAGAACTAATGTCCACATCAGGTATCAAACACTTGGGATTAATAAAGACTTTTCGTATAGAAACTCTTGATTTTCAGAAAATACCTCTCCTTACATCTACATATTTTTCCATATACAATATTATTTTATAAGATAAAGGATTTGGATAGTAATATGATTAATTATGTATTTACAACATATTCACTTTATATTAGTGAAACTACATGGCTTCAATTTCTAAGATACGTTGGCCCAACAATGGAAACCAAGGATGTTGAAGAATAACTTCAGTGAAGAGTTGAGTAAAAGGAGTTGAAGAAGCAAGTTCTATTTCTGTGTAAATGCCATAATCATGAGGATCATTCCCTTATAGAAGCCTTTGCCACAATAACATTACCTTTAAACCTCTTAACATATTGAAATAAATTTTGTGGTTGACATTGAGGACCTTTTAAATGATGATCAAATAGGTCCCTAAGGTGCAAATATCTTGGACATTAATTTGAGCACCCAAGATCATGATTAAGGACTTCAAAGTCATGAAGATGAACTATGTGAGATCACCTCCCTAACATGGCTATAAAAGTGATTGTGATGGGGAAAAATAATAATAGCCCAACTCATTAGGAGTTAACAAGGTAAAGCTAATATCAATACCATGTTCTTGCTTCATAGTTAACAGTTCTTCAGGTGTGTTTTCTTGTAAAACACTAATTTTGTTGAACAATTGTAAACTCTTAGAAAATGCATTCTTGTTTTCTATTACCATTGATGGGATTCCCTTCAACAAAATTAAAATGAAGAGGCATAAATACACCAATTTTTCTTTCAAAACCATATGTGCAGATAGAAACATTAAGTACAATGTCCAATATTTTTACAGATATACACATTAATTACACCAAATGTTTCTTTCAAAACTATATGTGCAGATATAAACATTAAGTACAACATATCCAATATTTTTGTAGATATACACATTAATTACACCAAATGTTTCTTTCGAAACCATATGTGCAGGTATAAACATTAAGTACATGTTCAATATTTTTGTAGATATACACATTAATTACAATAATGTTTCTTTCAAAATCTTATGTCTAGATATAAACATTAAGTACATCATGTCCAATATTTTTGCAAATGTACACATTAATTACACCAAATACTTCTTTCAAAACCATATGTATAGATATAAACATTGAGTACAACCAACTCAATAAGGGTACACAAATAAGTTATTCCTGTGAAGAAGGATCATGTCAGAGAATACAAGGGAGTTTGATCACAATAGGGAGAGAATCGCTAGATTGTTGTCTAACATTCAAAGAGAAAGTGATGAAAATGTTATTGTCCTTGTAAGTGCTATAACAACTTAAAGAAAAGAAGAATCAAAATTTTAAAAACTAAGAGACATTGTATGGAGCATGGTCACACTGAAGGGGGGTTTGATCATCATCAAATAGTAAGTTGTTTGTTATATTGTTTTCACAATTAATATACATATGAACCACAAAATGGGGATTTGATTATTATCATTTTTATATAGGTCAATCTCCCCAGGGTAGTACATGATATGGACCAACACATCTCGAAGGAACATGGAGGTGTGAATATGGAGGAACATGGAGGTGTAAATATGGAGGAACATGGAAGTGTGAGTATTGAAAGAGAATATCATGATCCTATGGAAGATGATTATCATGCACTAGAAAACACATTTGAAGATGATGGTATGAATGCATTGATCCATGACACATTTGGTATTGGTGTTGCTTCTGCTACTACTGATGACGAGGATTACATTGAGGCCATCCAATGTATACCTCTAATTGAGAAGGAAAACATGACTCTTTATGAAGGATCCCAATAAAATATTCTCTCTAATGTATTATTGTTGGTGAATTTGAAGGTTATGAATGGTTTATGCAACATAACAATGTCACATATTCTAAGGTTTGTGATATACACCATTATAGTCTATAAAAGGTGAAATATGAACCATTAAGATTGTTTATAGTAACAACTCATATTTTTGTTGTAGTTTGATAGGTGACTATTTGTTACCACCATCAAATGTTCTCCCTCACCCATACCGAGAATTATGTGCCACTATGAAACATATTAGAATGGAGTATCAATCAATAGATGCTTGTCCTCAAGATCATGTAATTTATCATAAAGAACACAAAAATGCAACAAAATGCCTCGAATGTCATACAAGTAGATATCGAGATGATCAAGTGACAAAAAAGGTGTCTCGCAAGGTTCTTTTTTACATCCCCATTTTTTTGCATCTTAAATGATTATTCAAGTGTAGTAGCTTGGCATAATTAATGGATTACCATGCATACAATAGAATTCGAGATGACATTATTTGAATGTCTGTGAATGGTTCAAAATTTAAGGACATAGTGTTAAAATAGATTGATATAAGTATGAGAATGTGTTTCAATCATTGTTTTTTCACTGGTGTCAAACCTGCTATTTGTTGGTAAAACAACTGCTCAGTTGATTTGAGTATTGTCATTTGCTTGATTGATGAAGAGGATTTGATCAAATGAGATAAAAAAGAACCTAGAGAAAAAGTTGAGTTATGGTATGTAAAAAGGAGTAAAAAGATTAGTTAAGACAGTGATAATATAGTGCATTGATTCTCTACTTAATGTTGTAAAGTTTGGATACACTAACAAATTCTAGAAGAATGAGCAAGAATAATTGATTATGCCAAGCTTGACCGAGTAGATAGTAGGTGCCGAGAAAAGTTAGTGCAAGCTGAGAAAAATTTCAATTGGAGCCATCCAAAGTCAAAGTTCAGTGTATGCTAAGTGATACAGTGTAAGCTGAGTAAAGTTTAGTTGATGACAAGCACTAGTAAACTTTAGTGTTTGCCAAGTTATCTAGTTGAAGCTGAGTGAAAGAATAGTATGGAAGCTAAGTGACAACACATTGATGCATAGTGCCAATATTCATTTAAATCATAGATTTGATGAATTTGAGCTGACTATTTTATTTTCTTGAATATTTTGAAGCATGTGGAACACAACTATGATGAGTTGGTGGCATAGAATTCATGGTAAACCATTTTGAGGTGAATTCAAAGTAGATTAAAGAAGAATTTTCTAGAGGGACTAAAATGAAAAGATGGGTGGATTCATTAAATCCTACCTAATCCTATCTAACCCTAAAATGGATGATGGAGGATGAATGACAAAAGATCTTAATTCTTTATTTATAGAGGTGGCTGGTCAGAAGCAAGGTTGGTCATGTTTGAGAACCTAAGTTAGACAAGAGGTCTAAGGTATTCCTTCATTCAGAGACTAAACAGAGGAGACTTCTATTGGCGAGAAAAGTAAGAAGGCTTAAAAGTATGAATTTTTGAAGGGTGAACAAGCTATCAGAGCTAAAATAAGTGAATGCTGAGAAGAATGGAGGAGATATGTAATTTACAAGCGAGTTGTAATTTTTTATCAGATCAAGCCTTACTATTACTTTCTAATCATTGTACCAGTCTAGGGTAAATCATTTGGATTAAGGTTGACCTAACAATCATTTGTAAACCCTTTAACCGGGTGACATTCCAAGTGAATGATTAAAGTCCTCTAACAAGGTTCACTCATAATAGGGTGACTGAAATCCTTTAACAAGGCCACTTTTAATAGTGTGTATTGTAACCTTTAACATGGTTGGCCTTTCATAGGGCATCACTTCAAAAGGGTGAGAGTAGCATGTTATTGGTGTTTTTTCCCAAATTGGGTCTCCATGTAAAATCCTTGTGTCAAATGTATTATTGAATATGTTATGTTTTATATTTACATTATGGAAAAGTTGTTTTGACCTAGGACAATAACTTACAAGTTTAAGTGATTTTATGATCAAATGGATGCATGCATGATGATTATATTTTATGGATATGGTTTCACTAAGATGTGAAATATTTTATTTGTGCATTTGGACATTGGATAACTGATTCATCCCCCAGTGTTATTGTAGAGAATTCAAAAAATTGGTATTAGAGTCATTTGCTTAAGAGGACTAGTTTTAAGGTATTAGAAGCAAAAGATCAAGATGTCAAAAAGAGAGGTACCCAAGCTTAACAGGGACAACTTTCCTACATGGAAAATTCTGATGAAGCTACACCTAAGAGGTCTTGGAGACCATGCACAATCTATCACCACCACTGAGCATGTCAACCTTATTGGAGCCCTAACTGCTGATGCTTTGAAAAAGAAGAAAGAAAACAATCAAGAAATGTTGGAGATTGCCTCTTCCCTAAGCTATGTTGAATACAATGATATCAAGGGTTGTGACTTTGCAAAGAAGATGTGGGATACTCTTCACACCATTTATGGAGGATATACAAATGTTTTGAGAGCCAAATTTGAAAGTCTTAGAGGTAATTTTGATGACATGAGAATGCAAGAAGGTGAGAATATTTCTCAATATTGCTCTAGAATAAAATATGTTAATGCTATAAGAGGAGCTAATGGTATGATAGATGATGATACTATGTTGAGTAAAATTTTGAGAACATTACTGCCCATTTATACTATTAGAGTTTCTACCATACAAGAATTGAGATGTATACCAAATTCTAATTTGACTCTTGAAGGTCTAGTAGGAAGACTCACTGCTTTTGAGCTATCTAATTTTGACAACTTCAAATCTGACAATGCTGAATTTTCTTTCAAAGCAAAGTTTTCATTAAAGGAACCTAATGAGAAGAAGAAGAAAAAGGTAAAATATGTTTCCAATGATAGTGATACCGATGAGGAGGATGTAGAACAACTTGAAGCACTACTTGCAAGGAGATTTCACAGAGGTAAAGTAAAATTCAAAGGTAAGATACCTATCACGTGTTTTAATTATAATGAGGTTGGTCATATTGTTGCTAGATTCTAGAGAAGAAGAACAATAGAGGTAGAGACAAATACAAAAGAAAAAAAGATGAAGACAACAAAGACTACAAAGACAATGATAAGAAGTCTTGCTACATTGCAGACGAGGAAACCAAAAATGAATTTGACGATCATGATGATGAAGTGGTGTATGTTGCAATGAAGGATGATTATGATTCTGATGAGGTAACTACATTAGTGTCTTGTGTGAACAAGAATGACAAGTGGATCATTGATAGTGGATGTTCACAACACATGACTAGAAATAAAAGTAAATTCATTACCTTGAATTACTATGATGGAAATAGTGTAAGGTTTGTTAATGATGCACCCTATCTGGTAAAAGGAAAAGGTCTATCAAACTCATAGAAAAGATTTTATATGATAATGCTTACTATGTTGAAGTACTTAACTATAATTTGATGAGTGTTTCACAATTGAATAGTTTAGGTTGTAAGGTTGAGTTTGAGAACAAGATAGCTAAGATATATGACACTAATGGAAAGCTAATTGAAAAAGGTGATCAAACTAGAGGTAATCTATTCTACCTTGATATGAATGATGCTACTTCTCTAGTTATAGAATTTGATAATGTATGGTTATGCACAAGAGTTTATGTCATGTTAATTTTGATAACTTGGTCAGTATCAATAACATGAATAGAGTGAGAGATTTTCCTAAGTTGAAGAAACCTAATAATATAATTTACAAATAATGTTAGTTAGGCAAAATGATAAAGTCTAGTTTTAAGAGTAAGACTCACACCTCTAAAGGAGTTTTGGAGATTGTTCATACTGACTTATGTGGACCAATTGAAGTGCAAAGCTACAAAGGAGATAAGTACATTATGCTATTTCTATATGAGTATTCTAGGATGATGACTTTCATGTTTTTGAAAAAATTTGATGCTTTTCAAATATTTAAGTGGTATTTAGCCAGAGTTGAGAAGGAAATAGGTAAAAGCCTAAAATGTCTAAGATCTAATAGAGGAGGAGAATTTACATCAAATGAGTTTGAGATGTTCTATAATGACAAAGGAATCAAAAGAAAAACATCTGCACCTAGGACCCCTCCACAAAATTGAATTATTGATAGGAGAAATAGATCTATAATGGACTATGTTATGACATTTATGATGGAAAAGAATGTTTCTTTAAAATGCTAGAGAGAGGCTACACGTATAGCTGTCTACACCTTGAACCATGTACAAGTCAATAAAGGTACTCATTTATCACCTTTCAAACTATGGTATGGATACTCACCCAATATAAAATATTTTAATGTATTTGGAAGCAAATATTTTATTTTTAAAGATAGTAGGAATGGAAAATTTTATGCTAAGAGTGAAGAAGGTATATTTCTTGGATATTCCACAAGAAGTAAATCTTATAAGTGTTTAATACTAACACTAAAAAAGTTGTAAAAAGTGTAAATGTGAAATTTGATGAATATATAGAAGTACATGAGGTTGAACCTATGAAGGAATCAAAGTAATACAAATCATTTGTATATTTTTATGAAGGTATGCCTTCTAATGAAGATGTTGTAAATCAACATCAAGTTTTAGTGATTGTCAAGTCACATAAAATGAATGTCGAGTTACATTCAAGAATCAAGCTGTAGTCAGGTGTCAAGTTGTAGAATGAAGTTGAGGCACATTCTGATTCTGAGATTAGTGTACATGAAAGAGATGTTGAATTGTAGGATAGAGAAGTACATATTGATTCACAAGTTGATAGATCTAATGAAGAAAATAGAGTAGAACCAAGATTGTCAAAGTATGTCAAAAGACATCACCCTGTTGCACAAATTATTGGAGATAAAGATGTAAGACCAATGATAAGAAATAGGTTGAGAAGTGATACATGTTTTCTTAGCATGGACGAGCCTAAGATAGTGAAAGATACCTTAGAAGATGTTGACTAGAGTAAAGCCATGAAAGAAGAGATTGAATAGATTGAAAAGAACAAAACATAGACTCTAGTTCCTAGACTAGAAGATAAAAATGCGATTGGTACCAAGTGGGTGTTCAAAAACAAGTTGAAGTCATAACAAATAAATAAAGATTAGTTTGCAAGGGTTTGTTGCAATTACAATATGAATGGTAAAATTCTTGTGGGGGGGGTGGGGGGGGGGGGGGGGGGTGTGAATCAGTAGTTTAAACTTGGACCCAAATAACTTTTTACCACACATCCATCTCATTCATTCAATGAGTAAACTGAAAAAACATGTAAAGCATGTACATCCAAATCATGTAAACACATAAGAAATCGTACACATATCACACTAGATATGATTACCCATAAACCCTCCAATGAGAAGGTAAAACTGGGGTGGGGATGATATCCACAAATCTTCACTATTGTAGTAATAAAGTGTATACAATGAAGGTTACAATGTTTTGACCATGAAACATGATCTACCTAGTGAAAGGTCTTCCCTATTAAAGACTTACAAATATTGTTAGGTTTCACCTTGTTAGAGGATTTCAACACCCAATTAGAAGTGTGCCTTGCTAAAGGACTTTAACTTAAAACTAAGTAAGCACCTTGTTAGAGGATTTCATACAACCTATTAGGACTAGTTTGTTAAGATATTTTGACTAAAATCACCTAATAGAATGTCTCAACTTTGATCCTATGGTTAACACTTGCTTGTTTGATAATAGATCACCTCTAAATGATGTCTTCTTGATCCTTCTTGATCATATGTCTCTTTGCTATATGCTTTTCCTTTCCTCTATTCTACTTTGATTGATTCTACAATGTTGTTTCACTTCATAACTTCTGAGCCACCATGAATGCTCTATTTATACATGCAAACTTCTCTCTTCACTCCTTCAATTCCTTACACAATTGCTAGAGTGTTTAGGGTTTATCCTCCTTAAGAAGACTTAGTAACTTAGGGTTAGGTATCAATCTATGAATAAGATTCATCCATTTTGCTACTTAATCCTTCCCATTTTTTGATTGATTGCATATAATTGTATAGGGAATCCAACTGCAGATTCATCCTTATCTCCAAAATATCAAAATTCAATCTTAAGTTGGCTAAAAAATGGTTTACGTAGTTGTTTGTGCCTTTACAAAAAAATATGTCAAGACTGTCTTACTCAGCATCTAAAGTCTTTGATACTCAACATACACTAATCTTTCTGTTGTGACTCGACACCTATATTGCTTGACATCCACTGTCTACTCGGCCCCTATGTCAGTTGGCATATACTACCTACTCAGCACTTGAGTGACTCAACACATGAGTGGCTTAGTACTCACTATGACTTGACATGGTCTAATAAATACATGTTGTGCTTGGCATATACTACTAGTTCAGTATGAACTAAGTAAAGAACTTAAGTGTGTTGACACTCATTTGTCAAAACCAATCTAAGATTAAAAAAACTCTCCCCCTTTGACATGAGTGTCAAAAACACTTCTATAGACACTAATATCCTTGATCTGATGAACATAACATATCTTAACTCGACTTATATACAAAGCTTCAAAATGTCAAGATTTTGTAATCACTTAGATACCTCAAAATTTGATAACTTCCCCTGAGTTGATATGTCAATTTTGTATCAAAAAATTTGTGCTCCTACTGAGTAAATGTGTCTCTACTAATACACTTTGAATTCATGCTATTTTTTTGATACTCTTTCATTTGATACTTCTGATATGTTTTGATGCTTGCTCTCCCTTAGTTGATTCTGGCTTTTCTCTGTTCCTCTTATTTCTTACTCTCCTTGTATCTCCCCAAAGTAATACCTTCACAATTCTCTTTTGTCATTCTCCCCATTTGCTCTATTTCTCCCCCAAAAATATGTCTCCCCCTTTTTGAAACTCATGTCAATGGGTTATACACTTATTGTACATTTGTCTAGAAAATATTTATGGACATCTAATATCATCTTAAGAATTGCATCTCATTTCTCACATGCTATATCCAATGACTTGATTTGGATTGCTAGCTCAGTAGTAAGGTGGACTAGACCATCTAAGGTAGAAATATTTGGGTCTTTCTTCATTAAATTTTTGGCATGGCCTAGCTCCTTGTGCAAAATTTCCATATGGGGGGTGAGATTTGCTTGGATGCTAGCCAATTTGGCCCTTATGTTGGCCTCATCTATTGTCAATACAGCAAACTGACTTTGTGTTTGAATTAATGTCCTAAAATTATTCTCACTCTAAGTTGGATTCATTAGTAGTTTTGCACCTGATGTAGTAATTTGGCCCTCCTAACTCAGAATGTGACTTTTGGTCTCTTGGGTGAAGAGTGAGGGATTACATAATTTAGTGTACAATGAGAATATGTTTTCAAGTACCTTCTTCACATCCTCAACCTTAGTTGCTAATGCAACTTGTGCTAGTGCTATAAAACTTAATATTTTCTCATTCACTTTGTTTTGGAACTTCTTTTCTGACCATTCTAACAATTTTGCATTAGTATCTAGGTCTTCATTACTGACCTTCTCTAATATATATGTTAGTTTTTCCATTAGTATCTTGGTTTCATCTAGAGTTGGCAAACTGAATGCATCTAAAAAGATGTCTTTCATATCTTGTAGTGCCTACTTTTTCCTATGGTCCCTTCTAAGCATTTCTTGATGCTTTTTCCTTGCTAGGACTTGCTGCAAATGCCCATTTGTTCTATGATCATGGTATCATAATCATTCTTGGGAAAAATGATTTCTTCTTCAAGGCTCACATCTCCATATTGGATCACTTCTTCTACCTTTGATGAACTTAGGCTTGACATTGAGATCTGTAGTGGTGTAGCATTTGTGCTCATCTTTTAAAGATTATGACTTGATGGAGTGCCATATATTGGTAAGGTTACCAGGGCTTGGATGGAAGTTTGCTCCTTCAATTGTGGTGTCATATCACTCTCTTTAGTCTTACCCTATTCTATCACAATGACTTGACTTGCACCTTATCCTCATGTTATAGGTGCAGATAAGTCTTTTTGACCTATTTCTTGTTGTTGTATAGTAGCAACTTGTGTTCCCACTGTGCTCCTCTCTATTGTATCAATCTTCGCAAAATTATATCAACCTTGTTAGATATATCTTCTAGCATTTGGACCAAAGGTTGTATATTTGTGACTAGAGGGATGATAGAAAGTGGTTCTTGTGTATTCACCTTTTCCCTTGCAACATCAATCACTGACTTTTGTAACTCATCCACACTGACCAAAACAAGATTATCGTAAAGTTTGGCCTGCAATGTACACTGATCTAATATCTTCTTCAAATCATTTTTATTAAGGGGATCAATGTTTTGAGATGATAGATCAAAAACATCCTTAACAATTATTGTCTTAGTAGTCTCCCTTATTACATGTTGAGGATTGACATTCAACAATTGTGTGTCTTGTACAATCTATTTTTCCTGTTGCTCTTCCTTAGTTATTGCCTTGCCATCTAGTTGCATTTATGTTCCTACTCCGACGGGTTCATCTTTGTCATCATCTTTCACTTCAATGGGTGCTTGTTCTCCTTCCTTAACTATAGTCAACCCATAAGTGAGCTTCCACATCTATGTGAACTTCTTAACAACATCCTCAATATTGTTTTGTAAGATGCTAAAGGCTCTATATTTAGGTGTAAACCTAACTGCATATTTCTTTACAGCCTTAGCAATCTATGCCTTAGTTAGTTTAGGCATCACTTGGGCTAGAGATGTTTCTCTAATTTGTTTCTCCAAGTCTAGATAATAGTGTCATTTCTACTCAACTCTATCATATAGACTCTTTGGCATTGAGTTGACCATCTCTAGTGGAGTTGTCTTGAATTTTTCCATCATGGCATATCTATCCTTCTCCACTTGATTTTCTCTACTTTACACAAATTATCAAAATCTACATGTGCAAATCTTGATAAGTCTACACTATTCTTAACATTTTCACATAAATTTTCAAGGTCTAACAAAGGATTATGACTCACCACCTTCAATTGATTGTTGTCATTTGATTCTATTTTCTCTTCATCTAACTCGGCTTGTGCCACATACTTTCTTCTTGGCCTTTTCTGCTCTTGGTCTCCTTACTTTGTTAATTTTTTCTTTTCCTTGGCCTTTTAGGCTATTGCACGTGTACTATCTCTTGTAGTAGGTGTAATAGGCTTGGGATGACTTGGCTTAGCTACCTTCTTAGCTTTAGTCATTGGTTGAGCCTTAGCCTTCCTCTTCTTTGGCTTGGTAGGTGTGGGTGCTTCTTTAGCTTCTTCTCCCTCAACATCTTTAGTATCCTCCTCCTTTTCTTCTTCCTCCTCCTCAACACCCTCTCTAAACTTAGCTTTCAATTTCTTCACTTTCTTCTCCTTTTTCTTCATGGTAGAGGTAGTCTTAATTCTATGGAAATTTTGGACTTTACCATCTCATAATTTCCAAATACCTTTGCATTTTTATCTACCTCCTCTACCAATAAAGTTGTTATAGCTACAAAGGCCTCATCCACATTTATTTTATAACCTAAGGATCTAAACCATCTCACCCTTGGTATAGTAGCTTGTACAAATGTATAATCAGAATCCACAAGAAAACATACATCATAATAGTGTTTTTCAACTAAGGATATTGGTATTCTCAATCTTTCCTTCATTGACTTCTTGAAGTCTTCAAAATAACTTGTCATCAAAGATTCAAATTCTCTCATAATTGCTCAATGTACTCACCAATCTCTATTGCTACTGATCTGTTGGTTTTCCATCCCATAGTGCCAAATGAGGGGAATGTGTTTTGGACATAAAAGAATATACAAATCAATATAGAACCAAATTTACATTGTATACTCTTTGTCTTTCTAATTGGTCCAAGGTTCTACATCAATTGTTGCAATTGTAGCTCTGTGAGATCATACGTGTGATCTTTCTTTACAATTTTGTATCCCACATCCAAAACTATATAGGGCACACTGCTTAATCTACTAGATTGATAGAAATTGTGCAATATAACCCTTACAACAAAGTCTATCAGAGGATCAATGTTTGTATCAATTGTCATGCCTCTTTTGTTCTAGATAGCTCCAATATTCTTTTTTATCACTTCCTTTGAACCACTTATTAGTATCTTAGGTTGATCTAGGGTTGAGTAACTAGTAACCCTATGAATTATTCTCTTAGTAATTTTGATAGGTCCATTTTCCATCCATAATGAACCATCATGAATTCAGCTAAGCACTATCCTTATCCACTCTGTCTTGAATACATTTAGAAAATCTAGGGCTCATGTTATCCCTTCTTCCCAATGATTTTGAATTCTTCCTTCAGTACACCATTATCAAATAATCTATTGTATGCCTCCCTAATCTCCATATCACCAATGCTTCCTATCTTACACTTGTAGCATTTTCTTACATCTTGCACTATTATCACTTTCGGTGGAATCATCGACAATGCACCAGAAGGGTCTTGCTTATAAGAAATATCAAGAATAGCTTTGAAAATGGGTTTCTTGACCTCATTACTTACTAACTAACCATTCAAAACTTCCTTTACCTCTACATTCTTTGAACTAGATGCCATAACGTGAAACTAGGGTTTATAAAATTTAAACTGTGTAGCTCAATTCTTGATAACTACCTTATGAAATCTAATGAACTGGTGTAGAATCACTACTCAAATCTTTTGTAGCTTCTTTTAAATGGATTTCTAGATCACCTTCTACTCTGCTCACTCTTTCTTGAATTTGAAATGATATAAAATGAGCTAAAATTGATCAAATACCCTTTGAAAACCCCACAATAAATGTTGAGTGCTTGCACAGTTGTAAGCTCAACATCAACCAATTTCAGGCTCACTTGGCATCCATTGACATTTCGATTACTTGGAAGCCACTATGAGCTTGACATCAACTAGCCAGCCTATAAGCTTAGCATCTTCTAGCATTTTACTTAGCACACTTAGGAAATATTTCATGCTCGGAAACAACATTAAAAACTTAAAGATTTATTTTGGATTTCTAATGACATCTTGCTTCTTTATTAATGCTAATGTAATCTTTTTAGTGCTAAGTCATTTTGGAACTAATATATGATATAACCTTTAAGTATCAGTCCCACATTCCTCTTGATTGCCTAGTTTGATGAGGTGTCATCACTTGACCCATAAGATGAAGTGATCCCTTCTCCATTTGATGTACTGCAATCATCCTTTCTCTTCCATGTCTTGTTCATTTCATCTGTGATGTGTTCAAAAACTACCTTGCCTTTGTATTTATCAAATTCACAACTTGGTATCTTTGACCTAGTTGGACAATATCTACTGATGTGACCAATCTTCAAATAGCTAAAATATGTGGTTTGACTTTACCACATTTTGTAGTTACCACTGAAGTGTGTCCTAATACAATTCTTAGGAACATGTCTATATTCTTGACAATAAAGACAACTATATCTTGTATTATAATCCCAGCTATAAGAGTTGTCATTGTTCCTTACCTTTGCTTGCCTTTTTTATGACCACATGGGTTTGGATCTACATTCAAAACCTCTATGTCCATACTTTTGATAGTTGTAACAATATCCTTCAAATCTTTGTGTATGCATGGTCTTGGTTATGCATTCATGTGCCTGATGACCTTGCTTGTTGCACTTATGGCAATGAACCATGCTCTTAAGGTTGACATTCTAATTTATAGTCTTGCTCTTACACACATTAGCAGTATGTCCTTTCTTACCATAATTATGACAAGTAGGTTTGGAGTTCTTACCTTTGTTGTTCCTTTCTTCTACACTTTTGGATGATTCTCCTTCTTCAATACTTGTGTATCCCAGTCCAGATGTATCATTATTAGATCTAGGGGATCTTAATAGTTGCTCAAAGTAATTGATGGCTTCATTTGGCTTGTTGAAACTTGTAGAAAATTCTTTTTCTCTCTTTAGGTCACTCTGCAATTGTTTATTCTACAATTCCAATGTAGTTATCTCAATGTCCTTGACATTTAATTCATAGTTGGCATTCATTATTTGACTTAGAGTATCCAATTGCATGTTGGAAATCTTGGTTAGCTCTATTGACTTCTCTTCTAGTCTCTTCTTTTGTTCAACCACTTCACATAGAAATATAGCTTGTGATTATTTCTTTAACTTGAGATTTTTTATTTCCTCATCTTGGGCTCTATTCTTTTCCATTAGAACTACAACTATTGCATCAAATTTATTGGAGACTTCATCTACAAATAGCTTAGTAGTGTCTATCTCTTTGTATTGTGTTTCATTCTCTACAATAGCAATTTCCTTGGACTTCTCTTCAAAGATTTCTTTAGTTCTTCTCTTTCTTCATCTAGTTGATGTAGAATGAGCTGTATTTTGATTCCCCAATTCTCAACAGTCTTTCCCAACTTGTAGACTTCCATTTCAAGATCTTTCCTCAAAGCTGCAAAGCTTCTCTTTTAGAGAACAAATATTTGATACCAATTGTTGGAATTACAATAGGAAAGGTAAACTTTTGAGGGGGGGGGGGGGGGGGGGGGGGGATGAATCTATAGTTTAAACTTGGACCCATAAAATTTTTACCACACATCCATATCATACATTCAATGAGTAAACTAGAAAAACATGTGAAGCATGTACATCCAAATCAAGTAAATGTATAATAAATTATATACATATGAAACCAAATATGATTACCCATAAACCCTCCAATGAGAAGGTAAAATTGGGGTGGGGATGACACCCACAAATCTTCACTATTGTAGAAATAAAGTATATCCAATGAAGGTTACAATATTTTGACCATGAAACATGATCTACTATGTGAAAGGTCTGCCCTGTTAAAGGCTTACAAAGATTGTTAGGTCTCACCTTATTAGAGGATTTCAACACCCTATTAGAAGTGTGCCTTGCTAAAGGACTTTAACTTACAACTAAGTAAGCACCTTGTTAGAGGATTTCATATAGTAGGTTAGGAATACTTTGTTAAGAGATTTTGACTGAAATCACATGTTGGAATGTAATAGCTTTGATCTTGTAGTTAGCACTTATTTTCTTGATAACAGATCACCTCTAAATTGGTGTCTTCTTGATCCTTCTTGATTAGATGTCTCTTTGTTGTATCCTTTTCCTTTCTTATGTTATGTTCTAACTAATTCTGCAATGTTGTTTCACTTCATAACTTCTAAGCCACCATGAATGCTCTATTTGGACATGCCAAATTATCTCTTTACTCCTTCAACTCCTTGCACACTTGCTAGAGAGTTTAGGGTTTGTCCTTATTAAGAAGACTTAATGACTTAGGGTTAGGTATGAATTTATGGTTGAGGTTCATCCATTTTTTTTCTTAATCCTTCCTATTTTTTGAATGGCTACATGTAATTGCATAGGGAATCCAACTAGAGATTCATCCTTATCTCCAAAATATTAAAATTCAATCTTAAGTCAGCTCAAAAATAGTTTACATAGTTGTTTGTGCCTTTACATATAAATATGTCAAGACTATCTTACTCAGCATCTGATGTCTCTGATGCTTGGCATATACTAATCTCTCTGCTATGACTCAACACTTGTATTACTTGATATCCACTATTTACTCAGCTCTTGTGTCACTTGGCATATACTTGAGCGACTCGGCACTTGAGTGACTCAGCACATGAGTGGCTCAACACTCACTATGACTCAACATGGTCTATTATATAAATGTTGTGCTCATCATGTACTAAAATTTTGAAATGAACTAAGTAAATAAGTTAAGTGTGTTGCCACTCACTTGTCAAAACCAATTTGAGATCAACAGCAGTATGCACAAGAAGGGATAGACTATGGAGAAACATTTTCTCCTATTGCAAGATTGCAAGGAGTAAGAACTCTACTTACTCTGCATACAAAAGTTTCAAAGTTTATCAAATAGATGTTAAACCTACATTTCTAAATGGAATATTGGAAGAAGAGATCTATATAGAACAACCAAAAGGATTTTTTGATGCTAACAACAAAAATCATGGTATATAGACTGCACAAAGCTTTATATGGTTTGAAGCAAGCATGCAGAGCATGGTATGAAAAGATTCACAAGATTTGATTTGAGAGGAATGATAATAAAAGAAATTTGTAATTGAAGATAGAAAAAGGAAAAGGTATTTTACTATCTAAATTTTTTTTAGATTATATCATATTTGAAGGTCAAGATACTTTATGTAAATCTTTTGCAAATGAAATGAGAAAGAATTATAGATGTCTATGTTTGGAGAAGTCAAGTTCTTTGTGGATTTGCAAGTACATCAAATGAAATATTGTATATACATCACTCAATCAAAATACATAAAGGAGATACTAAAAACTTTTGGATTATAATATTCCAAGCCAGTAAGCACACCTATGGTTATAGGACACAAATTGTTAAAGAATGGTGATTTGGCTAAAGTGAATCAAACTTTGTATAGGTATATGATTGAAAAATTGCAATATGTAGTGCATAGCAAACCTAGCATTGCATTATCTATTGGGATAGTTGCAAGATTCTCTACTAATCCTAGGGAGAATCATTTGATGGATGTTAAGAGAAAAATGAGATATCTGAAAGGTACATAAGACTATGGTCTATACTACAAGAAAAATGAGAAGTTTGAGTTCAGAGCCTACACTAATGTTGATTGGGGTAGAAATATTGATGAAAGAAAGAGCACTAGTGGATGAACATTTTTCTTAGGAAAAAGGTTGGTTACATGGACTAAAAAGAAAAAAAATTGTATCTCACAATCTACTATCAAAGCTTAATATGTTTCTATTGTAGCAAATTCTACAAACATTGTATGGATCAAACAACTACTCAAAGGAATAAAGGAATAAATCACTAAACCTATGACACTTTATTGTGAGAGCACAAGTGCTATAAATATATCAAAGAACCCTATGATGCACAAAAGGCTAAGGACATTGCAATCAAGTATATTACTTGAGAGAGTTAGTTCAAGACAAAGAGGTGAAGATGGAATATGTGAATACAAAAGAGTAGATAGCTAATATCTTCACAAAAGCATTACCTAAGGATGTTCATGAGTATCTAAGAGCTAAACTAGGGGTGATACCCCTTTCCAAGGCTATTTAAAGAAGCATAAGAAGTGCCTTGCATCAATTGAGATGATTTCCATATGTTACACATTGATGTAGTGGATCTTACTTTAGGAGTTTCCTAAAGTAATCAAACAGCTGGAGCTACAGATTAGTCACAAGCTAGGTGACAAAGGGAGAAACTATAAAATGTTCATATCTGCATAATAAGATGACAACTCTTTGGCATTGTTGTCAAATAGGGAAAAATACAGAAAAGTGAGAAATACAGGAGAAGGAGAAATAAAAATATAGAATACTAAACATAGTGAGAACAAGGAAGAAACATGAAATTACTACAGAGGGATAAATGATTACATCTACCTAGTAAGAGGGAGATATTAGAGAGATAAATATATGAATATTAGAAATAGGAAGTGATCAAGAGGGAGTCATAAGGATGAGTTATTTGTCTGTTGATTAGAACAGAATTTTGTAACATATACAAAAGATGAAAGCTACTAATAGAGGGAGAGATTTCAATACAAGGAATTATTTTCTTTTTGGTATTGTTCTTGTTATTGGTTTTTCATCAATGAGAAAGAGGGAGATTGTTGAAAACATATTAATATAAATATTAGAATGTGTTTCAATCATTATTTTGTCACTAATGTCAAAAATGCTACTTGCTGGTAAGACAACTACTTAGTTGATTTGAGTACTATCATTTTTTTGGTTGATGAAGAGGATTTGATCAAATGAGATAACAAAAGCACCTAGAGAAAAGTTTAAGTTATGGTATGTAAAAGGATTACAAAGATCAGTTAAGACAATGATAATATAGTGTATCGATTCTCTACTTAAGGTTGCAAAGTTTGGATACACTGACATCTAGTTGTTAGTACAATTCAAAAATGACTACAACTCATCTAATTTACCAACTACCTCATTGAAGATCATGTCACTTATTTCCAAAAGAAAATATAATTGTTTAGAGAGTATGTTAATAAATCAAATAGTCTGCCTTCCATTGGAGTTGCCATAGAAGACAAAGGGGGTTAAAATACACACTTCTCCAAAAATCATAAATTTAGATAAAATTGACCAGTAACTTCGCTTATCCTTCAAACAAGTTTGAAGAGGACATCAAATTCTCCTATTCAATCATTCTCTCCTAAATTAAATATACTAGAAATCGCACCTTAAAATGCAATGGGTACGTTGAAGAGGTTAGTTGAAAAAAATTGAAATTTTTTTCAATAGGAAACTAGTTTACTCCCTTATCATAAACTTTTAACCTTCATTTTAATTATAATCCCAACCTTCAACAAGATCATATTACCCAAATTATAAACACAACTCATTATAATGTTTTGTTGTAGCACAAGAAGAATTGAGTCTTCCAAGCTTGACCAAATGGATAGTAGGTGCCGAGAAAAGTTAGTATAGACCAAGCACAAAATCAGATGGAGGCAAGCAAAGTCAAAGTTCAGTGTATGCCAAGTGATATAGTGTAAGTCTAGTAAAGTTTAGTTGATGCCAAGAAACAATAAAATTTAGCATTTTTTGAGTTATTTAGTTCAAGACGAGTGAAAGAATAGTATGGAAACTGAGTGACAACACATTGATGTTGAGTGCTAGTATTCATGTTAAATCATATATTTGATGGATCTGAGCTAACTATTTTGTTTTCATAAATTTTGTGAAGCATGTGGAATACAAATATCATTAGTTGGTGGCACAAAATTTATGGTAAACCATTTTTAGGTGAATTCAAAGTGGATTCAAGAAGAAGTTTCTAGAGGGATTAAAATGAAAAGATGGATAGATTAATTGAATCCTACCTAATCCTATCTAACCCTAAAATGGATGATGGAGGATGAACAGAAAAATATCTTAATTCTATTTATAGAGATGGTTGGTCATAAGCAAGTTTGGTCATGTTTTAGAGCCTAAGTTAGACAAGAGGTCTAAGGCATTGCTTCATTTAGAGACCAAATAGAGGAGACTGCTATTGGCAAGAAAAGCAAGAAGGCTTAAGAGTATGAATACTTGAAGAGTGAACAAGCTATCAGAGCTAAATTAAGTGAAAACTAAGCAGAATAGAGAAGTAAAATAGAGATCTATAATCTATAAGTCCATTGTAAATTTTTGTCAGATCAAGCCTTACTGTTACTTTCTAATCATTGTATCAGTCTAGGGTAAATCCTTTGGATTAAGGTTGACCTAATAGTCATTTGTAATTCCTTCAACTAGGTGACATTCCAAGTGAATGATCTAAAGTCCTCTAACAAAGCTCACTCCTAATAGGGTGATTGAAATCATTTAACTGGGTCACATTTAATAGTGTGTATTGTAACCTTTAACATGGTTGACCTTTCATGGGGCATCACTTCAGAGGAATTAGAATTAGTAGCATGTTCCTGGTGGTTTTTCCCAAATTGAGTTTCCATGTAAAATCATTGTGTCAAATGTGTTATTGAATCTATTATGTTTTATATTTACATTACTGCAAAGTTATTTTGACCTAGGACAATAGCCTACAAGTTTAAGTGATTGTATGATCTAATGGATGCATGCATGATGATTATGTTTTATGGATATGGGTTCACTAAGATGTGAAATTTTTTATTTATATTTGGACCTTGGATAACTAATTCACCCCCACCCCAGTTATTCTAAATAATTCTAACAATTGGTATCAAAGCCATCTGATTAAGAGGACTAGTTTAAAGGTACTAGGAGAAAAATATCAAGATGTCAAAAAGAGAGGTACCCAAGATTAATAGGGACAACTTTCCTACATGAAAAACTCTGATTGAGCTACACCGAGGAGGTATTGGAGACCATGGACAATCTACCATCACCACTAAGCATGTCAACCATTCTACAACCCTAACTACTAATGATTTGAAAAAGAAGAAAGAACATAATCAAGA
The DNA here is from genome assembly GCA_028749045.1 of Cupressus sempervirens. NCBI lineage: Eukaryota > Viridiplantae > Streptophyta > Pinopsida > Cupressales > Cupressaceae > Cupressus > Cupressus sempervirens. The sequence goes on along the minus strand of CM053783.1, from coordinate 794,848,081 downwards.
AATGTTGGAGATTGCCTCTACCCTAAGCTATGCTGAATACGTTGATATCAAGGGTTGTGACTCCAGAAAGAAGATGTGGGATACTCTTCACACCATTTATGGAGGAGATACAAATGTTTTGAGAGCCAAACCTGAAAGTCTTAGAGATAAGTTTGATGATATGAGAATGAAAGAAGGTGAGAATATTGCTTATTATTACTCTAGAATAAAAGATGTTGTTAATGTTATAAGAGGAGCTAATGGTAAGATAAATGATGATACCATGTTGAGTAGAGTTTTGAGAACACTGCTGCCCATTTATGCAATTAGAGTTTCTGCCATACAAGAATTGAGATGCATACTAAATTCTAATCTAACTCTTGAAGGTCTAGTAGGTAGACTCACTACTTTTGAGCTATCTAGTTTTGACAACTTCAAATTTGATAATGTGGAATCTTCTTTCAAAGCTAAGTTGTCATTGAAGGAACCTAATGAGAAGAAGAAGAAAAAGGTAAAATAGGTTTCTAGTGACAGTGATACCAATGAAGAGGATGTAGAACAACTTGAACCACTTCTTTCAAGGAGATTTCATAAAGGTAAAGGAAAATTCAAAGGTAAGCTACGTATCATGTGTTTTAATTGCAATGAGGTTGGTCATATTACTGCTAGATGTCTAGAGAAAAACAATAGAGGCAGAGAAAAATATATTAGCAAAAGAGATGAAAGCAACAAATATTACAAAGACAAAGGCAAGAAGTCTTGCTACATTATATTAGAGGAAACCAAAATTGAATCTAACGATCATGATGATGAAGTGGTATATCTTGCAATGAAGGATGATTCTAATTAGGATGAGGCAAGTGCATTAGTGTCTTGTGTGAACACGAATGATATATGGAGCAATGATTGTGGATGTTCAAATCACATGACTAGATATAAAAGTAAGTTCATTACTTTGAATTATTATGATGCAAATAGTGTAAAGTTTGACAATGATGCACACTGTCTGATAAATGGAAAAGGATCCATCAAACTCACAGAGACTAAAATGTTATCCCAAAGAATTTAGTAGGTTTCCCTACTACGAGCAGCTAAAAATTATACATTTATTTGATACCATGCATATTGGAAAAAATATAACAAAGACATTGTGGAAAATATTGGATGGAAGGTGTGACAAAGAAAAACTTTCCAAAATTTGTAGTGACATTCATGATTCCAATCATGCAATAAAAAATATCATTGAATCAAATAGCAATAGAGACCAGATTAATGCAAGTTCCTTGCCTTTGCTATTAATGGACCTACAAAGTAATGTCATAAAAGAAGTCATACGGAAAAATGAAATTTCCTATAGGATTTACTATGAATATAAGGAATTTCATATCAAAGAAAAGTGAATTTGACCCAGGGCTGAAAATGCATGATTAGCATACCTTCATCAAGGTAAGTCACAATCTTTTGTATTTACAATATATTTGTGAAACTACATTCAATTTTCACTGTATTACCTTCAAAAAGAATGAAATGATCAGTTGACAATTGTTGTAGTATGTGCTACCCCTATCACTCCCAAACAACTTAGACAATAATATAAAACAAGTGATATATGATCTTGGAAAATACATGAGGTAAGTAGTGATATTTTTTCAATATATCAAACAAGTAATATATTGTAAAGTCTCGTATTTATATGTTTTTTGTGTCTTAAATCCCATGTAGGCTATTATCATCTAAAGAAATCAATAAAGAAGATATAAAATATTGGAAGAAAATAATCCATCTTCTAATGTGTGAAATACAAAAGTATTTACCTTCAAAAAATTTCAATGTACAAGAACACTACCTCATACAACAAGTTGAGGAGATTGAATTGTGTGGACATGTACAACCTAGGTCAATGTGGATGGCTGAGAGACACTTGAAATTTTTTAAGGGTTTGGTTCAAGAAAGAGCATGTCCCAAGGGTTCTATGATTGATTGATATATGGCATACTAGATGATGGTTTATGTTACTCAATATCTTCCTAATCTTCTAGCAAAGACCTATATAGATTACATTTGGGATCTTGACTCCATTAAAACAATTGAAAGGAAGTACTTGGTGGGGTAAGGTAGATTTAGGAAAGTGAAAGGTAATAAATTATGAGATGTTATTGTATATAATTTATTCTTAATCTTCAAAATAAATCTATTCTAAGTCATCTATTTACTTTTGTACAGCTACTAAAGAGTGGGATGTAATTGTTGGAAATATAGGAGTAACTGAGAGGGGGGTGAATCAGTTACCACTAAAATAAATCCCAAATCCCTTAGATGTTGATAAAGTAAACTAATAAAATTGATTACTACTATAGCTCAGTAAACATACAAAAAATGTTGTAACTCGATAAATGTAGAGTGTGAGATACTTTTAGTAGATCTTAAAACATTAACAGTAATTAATTTGCAAGCATAAGAGAAATAACATGAACACATGAGACACCAGGATTTAATGTGGAAATCCAATTTGGGAAAAACCACCAATGTAACTAGTTACTATTTTTCACTCTTCTAAAGTGAGCCCTATTAGGAGCCAACTTGTTTAAATGTTACAAAACACACTGTTAGGTGTGACCTTGTTAGAGGATTTACTCACTCTACTAGAAGTGGCCTTGCAAGAGGTCTTAAAATAATTCAATAGAATTTCCACCTTGTTAAAGGATTTACAACCGGCTGCTAAACCAACTTTGTTAATAGATTTTAGATCACTGCTACAATGGTTAGAGAGTAACAATGAAATGACCTAATTGTGATGTAATTAAATTGCTGAATCTAGATCTCTATTCTATTTAAAATTTGATCCTTCCTAATCAAATATTACTTTTCTACTCCACAAGGATATCTACTTATCCTTCAAGTTTTCTCTCACTCTTTCCTTCTTAATTCAATCAACACACTTGCACACACTAGAAATCTTAACTTGACCTTTTATTTATACCTTTTAGATTATCAAGTCGACCCAAATTCAAATTATAATCACCAATATTCATCACCATAGTCAGCTAGAAACAATACATAAAGTAATTAAACTTCATATGCCAAAATAAGAAAAATCCTTTGTTAGTTGACCCTGCTCGATAAACACTAGTTTTGAGACCATTTTTTGTGTTAACCAATAGAAGCTCAGTTAACACTATGAACATGCAAAAATCCTTTGGTAATTGAGTGAACTCGGTTAGCACTAACTCTGTCCAACTTTCCTTTCTTAACCATGTGAACTTGATTAACACTGTTTTGTACCATAGTTTCCTTCAGCGATCAAGTGAGCTCGGTAGACACTGTCTTCGTAGAGAAAACTTTAGGAATGCTCAGTAAATAAAGAAAAATGTCTTGTTGACCAAGTGAGCTTGATAAGCACTAACTGATAATTGATATGACATTTGTGTAACATCAAAGACAACACACAATTAATCAATTGTATCCAACAATCTCCCTCTTTGGCATTGATGGCAACACACCATGTCATAGCACAATGAAATTTTGAGAACAAGATTCCTTTTAACAAAAAGTTTCTCCCTCTTTGATTTTACATAAGAACTTCTTTATGTTGAATTCTTCCTTTTCAAACTTCTCCCTCTACAAAATTCAAACTTCTCCCTCTATAAAATTTTAGAAGGATAAAGATATTACAGAAAACTTCTCCTTGTTTTACAACACATGCCAAATTTGTAGCAATGTACCTTGAGTACTGATTCATATGCAATATTCTCTTGACTATGCTGCATCAACTAATTGATCTTTAACTTTGTTCCTGTTGATGCATCACTAAAACTTCATTTAGTGAGCTTCAAATAGGGGAATGACCCCTATCTTGCCTCTTAGATAAAAGAATGCATTTTAGGTAATGGCTTGGTGGATATGTCTACAATTTGTTCTTTTGTATGGGCATATTCCAATATGATGTCTTTGTCCTACACCAATTCTCTAACAAAGTGATATTTTATAGCAATGTGCTTTGTTTTGGAATGCATCAATGGGTTCTTTGATATGTTAATTGTGCCGGTGTTATCACACTACATGACTACTAGCTCTTTGATTTCAACCTTCATTCCTTCTAGCAATTGTTTGAACCAAACAATGTTAGAATAATTCATTGTTGCTACTACATACTATGCTTCTGCTGTAGATTGGGATGTGCAATTTTGCTTCTTGCTTTTCCAAAATACCAACCTTTTACCAAGAAATAAAGCTCCACCACTTGTGCATTTTCTATCAACAAGATTTCCTACCCATTCAACATCAATGAATACCTTTAGGTCTAAGTTTCCTCCAAATTTGTACCGTAAACCATAGTCTTTAGTACCTTTCAGATATCTCAAGATTCTCTTGATTGCCATCATGTGATTTTCTCTAGGTTTAGTTGAGAATCTTGGCACTATTCCAACTACTAAGGAAATATAAGGTCTTGTGTAAATTACATATTGTAATTTTCCAATCATTGATCTGTATAAGGTCTAATCTACTTCTTTGGAGTCATCATCTTTGGTAAGCTTGAGTCTAGTACACATGAGGGTACCAACTGGTTTAGAATCTTCCATACCAAACTTCTTGAGTATCTCTTTTACATACTTGGATTGGGTGATATAGATACCATTCTTGTTTTGTTGTATTTGTAATCCAACAAAGAATTTTATCTTAGCAAACATGGATATTTCAAACTCTTTGTTCATTTTTTCTAAAAATTCTTTGCATAGATCATCATTCCCTATAAATAGAGTATCATCCACAAATATCTCTGCCAATACAATCTTGCTATCTAGTCATTCCTTGATATACAAACTAGTGTTATCATTAGTTCTCTAAAAACCAATCTGTATAAGGTAGTTATGTAACCTTACATACCATGCTCTAGGAGCTTGTTTCAAACCATACAGTTCTTTTTGTAATTTGCAAACCATGTCCCTTTTGTCTAGATCAACAAAATATTTTTGTTGCTCAATGTAGACTTCTTCATCAAGAATTCTATTCAAAAATACAAATTTTACATCCATTTAATATACTTTAAATCCTCTGTGAGTAGCATATGCAAGTAAGGTCTGAACACCTTCCAATCTTGCAATAGGGGTGAAAGTATCACCATAACAAATGCCTTCTTCTTGGGAGTAGCCTTTACATACCAATCTTGCTTTATTTCTTGATACTTTACCATCTTCATTCAACTTATTCCTAATTACCCATTTTGTTCCAATCACATTTTTATTTTTAGCCCTAGGAAAAAGAGCCCATGTTTTGTTCTTCTCTATTTTTTCTATTTCTTTTTTCATTTCCTCAATCAAACTTTCATTTTCTATAGCATCCTTAACACTTCTAGGTTAAAAATCAGCAAGTAAACATGTACCTTTCAATTTTCTTCTTTTTATAGTACCTTCTAATTTATCTCCAATAATTTGATTAGGTGCATGATGCCTTCTGACATACTTGGCCAATATAGGATCTTTAACTTTTGAGTGAATTACACTATCTTCATTTTGAGTTTTGACTTCAAGCTCAAGTTGTTTAGACTTGATAGGCATCGACTCGATAGCTTCAGAATGTGACTTGGGTCCCTGTGACTTGGTTTGTACTTCTTGCAACTCGATAGCTGTGGAAGACTCAAGAAGTGAAATCTCCTTACTATTAGATGTGTTTGGCAATGTATTAGGTTCAAAATAAATAAATATTTTGTAATCTTTTTTTTCCCTTTTGCTTTCTTCTTCAATATTTTTTGCAAACTCATTAATTCTCACATGTTCACTTTCTATGATTTTGTGAGTAGACAAATTCAAGCATTTATATGCTTTGCTTTTGTAGGAGTATCCTAGAAATATACTCTCATCACCTTTTACATCAAAATTGCCTTTTCTAGAATCTTTCAAGATATAACATTTTCTTCCAAATACTTTTAGGTAATTTACATTGGGTTCGTAGCCATACCATAGTTCAAAGGGAGTCTTGTCCAAATCCTTCTTCAACTAAAATCAGTTCAAAGTATGGACTGTAGTGCTGATGGCCTCCTTCCAGTATTTGATAGCAACATTCTTTTCAATTATTAGAGTCCCTACACAATTCATGATGGATCTATTTCTTCTTTTAGCTATTCCATTATACTCAAAGTACCAGGGATTGATACTTGCCTTTTGATTCCTCTTTTAATGTAAAAATTATTGAATTCATTGGAGATGAATTCACCACCTCTATCTGATCTTAAACATTTCAATCCTTTTCTAGTTTCTTTTTCTACTCTTGCTAGATACCATTTGAATTTCTCAAATTCTTCTTACTTTTCTCTAAGATACATAACAATCATCATTCTAGAGTAGTCATCAACAAAAATAATAAAGAATTTATCTTCACCATAACTTTCTATTCCAATAGGTCCACATAAGTCAGTATGCACAATTTCCAAGATATTTTCAAATTGATAGTTTTTGCTCTTAAAACTAGTCTTTCCCATTTTGCCAATCTGACAATTTTTGCATAATCCAACATATGGTTTCTTCAAACTAGGGATACCTCTTACTTTTCTAAATTTTCTTATCTTGACCATATTATCAAAGTTTACATGATATAGTCTTCTATGCCATAACCAAATTTCTTCCATTTGAGCAATTAAACATGAACAATCACCAAGATCAAGATAAAATAAGTTACCTCTTGTTTGTTTTCCTGATCATTAGGTTCCCTTTGTCATCCAGCAGTCTTTCCTTTCCATGCATGAATTCTATCTTAAATCCAATGTTGATTAGCTATGTTACACTCAGCAGATTATGTTTTAATCTGTCAACCCAATAGGCATTGTCACATACAAGTTCATTGGTTAATGAGATGCATCCTTTTCCTTTGATGCAATAAGGTTCATTGTTTCCAAATCTTACACTACCTCCATCATAGTGTTCAAAATTTGTTCTGTCTCCAGTCATATGGTGTGAACATCCACTATCTATGATCCATGTGTCATTTTTACTAACATGAGAGTTAAGTGCCATCTTATCTTCTTCATCATCATATTCATCTTTTATAGCAATGTACACTATTTCATCATCACTGTTATTAGAATCTTTAGGCATATAGCAAGTTTTCTTACCTTTGTCCTTATATGATTTGTGATTTTTTAAATCCTTTTTGACTTTGTACTTGTGACTCTTCTTCTCATCCTTGCTCTTTTTTTTTGGGCACCTAGTAGCAATATGACCAATTTCTTCACATGAAAAATAGATTAAAGGAACCTTACTTTTGTACTTTCCTCTTCCTCTAGAATATTTCTTTTCAAGTAAAGCTTCAATGACTTCAAGATCACTATTAGAAATTTCCTTTGTTTCCTCTTCACTTTTTGACTGAATGTCTTGTGTTTTCTTGCCTTTTTCTTTAAGTGAAAGTTTAGCTTCAAATGCAAATCCAACATTTTTGGAAGCTAGAACATAATTTTCAAAGTTGTCTAGCTCAAAAGCTGTCAATCTTCCTACCAAGGCATCCAAACTTAACTTGTGATTTGGATCACACCTCTTTTCTTGAATAGCAAATACTCTAATTGTATAGATAGGAAGGAATGTTCTAAGAACTTTACTTACAATAGTTTCTTCCTTGATTTCTCCTCTTGAAGCTCTAATTACATTGACATTAGCTTTGATTACTTCCACATATTTGCCAATATTTTCATCTTCTCTCATTCTCATCTGATCAAACTATCCTCTAAGGCTTTCTACTTTGGCTCTCCTTACATTGTCATCACCATCATAGATTTTCTTTAGCTTGTTCCATATATCAAAAGCATTTTTGCAGACTTTGATCTCATCAAATTCATCATAGTTGAGGGCAGATGCAATATCAATCATCATGATGTTATGGTTCTTTTTCTCAGCAAGATCTCCAACAGATTATGTACCAGTAGGATTTTTGTATTCTTCATCAAGGTATTTGCAACCTGAATAACTAATGGTGGCTAGATGAAGTATCATGAGTCTATGCAATTTTGAAAAATTGTCTCTATTTAGGTTTGGAATCTCTCTCTTGTAAGACATCTTTATCTTTAGCTTAGGTCCTTGAAACCTTTCCTACAAGAACCAAATGCTCTGATACCAATTATTGGAAATATAGAAGGAGTAATTGAGAGGCAGAGTGAATCATTTACCACTAAAATAAATCCCAGATCCCTTAGATGTTAACAAAAGTAAATTGATAAAACTGATTACTGCTACAGCTCGATAAACATACAAAAATTGTTGTAACTATGTAAATGTAGAGTGTGAATTACTTTTATCAAATCTTAAAACATTAATAGTAATTAATTTTCAAGAATAAGAGAAATAACATGAACACATGAGACACCAGGATTTAACATGGAAACCCAATTTGGGAAAAACCACCAATGTAACTAGTTACTGGTTTTCGCTCTTTTGAAGTGAGCCCTATTAGGAGCCAACCCAGTTAAAGGTTACAAAACACACTATTAGGTGTGACCTTCTTAGAGGATTTAATCATCCTAATAGGAGTGGCCTTGCAAGACGTCTTAAAACAATTCAATGGAATTTCTACCTTGTTAGAGGATTTACAACTAGCTGTTAAACCAACTCTATTAAGAGATTTTAGATCACTGCTACAATGGTTAGAGAGTAACAATAAAATGACCTAATTGTGATGCAACTGAATTGTTGAATCCAGATCTCTGTTCCACTTAAAATTTGACCCTTCCTGATCGAATATTCCTTTTCTGATCCACAAGGATATCTTCTTATCCTTCAAGTTTGCTCTCACTCTTTCCTTCTTAATTCAATCAACACACTTGCACACACTAGAAATCTCAACTTGACCAAGTCAACCCACATTCAAATTAAAATCACCAATATTCATCACCATAGTTAGCTAGAAATAATACATAAAGTAATTAAGCTTCATATGCCAAAATAAGAAAAATCCTTTGTTAGCCGACCCTACTTGGCAAACATTGGTTTTGAGACCATTTCTTATGTTAACAAAAAAAAAGCTTGGTCAACACTACGAACTTGCAAAAATCCTTTGGTAACTGAGTGAACTCGATTAGCACTAACTCTTTCCAACTTTCCTTTGTTAACCATGTAAACTCGGTTAACACTATTTTTTACCATAGTTTCCTTCAGCACTCAAGTGAGCTCAATTGACACTGTCTTTGTAGAGTAAAATTTAGGAACATTCAGTAGCTAAGGAAAACTGTCTTGCTGACCAAGTGAGCTCGGTAAGCACTAATTGATAACTGTTATGACATTTTTATAACATCAAAGATAATACACAATTGATCAATTGTATCCAAAAATCTCCCTCTTTGGCATTTATGGCAAAACAACATGTCAATGACGATGATCCTAATGATGAGATGGATGAAGAATAATGTCAATGTATATACAAGTAAACATTTTCTATTTGATTTTTTATTTCTAAATTATTAATACAAGCAAACATTTTAAATTGAATTTTGTGTAGTAATACAAATTTAACTATAAATTGTGTTGGGATTAAGAAAACATCTTGTATTGTAGTTGTGGGGGATGCAATGGTTGTTCATAATTAGCATGTTGAGGTCCAAGTCAATGGACAAGATGATGTGGTTGGACAAGGTAAATAGTACTACAATGTTCTTTAAAATCTTTAAAGTCTTTAAAAAAATAAAAAAAAAACCTTTTTATTTGTTATTACAGAGGACCAACCTTTGCAAAGGACATCAAGTAACATCTATGGGTGAGAAGAAATATCGATGACAACATGGATATACATATGAAACAATATAGGGAAGGACAAAAAAGAAGAAGAAATGATTCATGTGAACTTATGTCACTTATTTATGTAACTTATTTGATAATGACTAATGTTTTATTTATGTTGTATTGAATGTTTTAATGAATCTTATGTTTCAATGTTAATATGAATGTTCTAGTGAAACTAATGTGTTAATGAATGTTATCATGTGATAATTCATGAATGTTACACTTTATTTATAGAATGAATGAATTTTAGATGTTAACAAGGAATGTAGATGTTAGAGGGGGGAGGGGTGAGGGGTGGGGCAAAATGGGATTCCACCTTCACGTGGATGACCCTAATTAGAAGAGAATATTAAACTATTCTTGAAACCAAGTGAAGGTCAACATTAACCTATGATTGCATGACAACTAACTATTTGAATCTCGTAGTTTCAGGAAATATAGAAGGATTCCATAGTCAAACTCATTTATTTATGAAATTTAGTTGTAGTTTATGATGTATTTGAAAGAATGTCTTTCTATGGGATTTTCTCAAATTATTCCTCTCTAAGGTATTCTATTGTTTCTATTTATTTGTAATCATGTTTAATTGCATTTGATAACTTTTGTTGTAAATTGGGAGACATGAAGAAGAATTTGAATAGTGGAAACAAATGATATTAGATCATTCTAAAGTATACATTGATCCATGAAATATTTTCATTATTTCTTTTGAGTGTGGTGATATGTTGAATAATATCATAGTGAGGAAGTAGAGGATCCTAAAGTCTAGTCAAATATTTGTCTTCAAAACATAACCAAATTAGCAAAGGAGGCCACCATAATACACCATGCACTTAACCTATGTTTCATTTTTTTGATAGTGGGAAACACTAGTCCCTTTAGAATGGACTGGAACTATGTGTCCTATATGACATGCAATGCTTAGAAAGTGAGCAATATTTATATTTTAGTTACTATTTCCAAATGCCAAGTTCACCTTTTCATTTTAATATTTTATGATATTTCATTCTTTTCTACTGGTCAATTTTCAAGTCATTGCAAGGTTTGCACAACTCTCATTTCATACCAAATAAGAACACAATATGACCACTCTTCAATTATAAATGCCCAGGTTATTTGTTGAGAAAAAAATATAGATCTAGTTTGGGTTTTGAAATTCATTTTACATCTTTTCAATCTAAATACAATCAAAAGAACAACACATTAGGAAAATTTAGAATCTAGTTTCTTACCCACAACAATGAGCATAATTTTCCATCCACCCTTATATGAATCTTTATTTTGCACAACATAATCCTCATTTCTTGAACGCAATTCTTCCTACACTCTCAATGGGGACAATTGCACCAATATATCCATTGGGTCCATTACAAAAAATATTCTTCTTGGGTATATAAAGATTGTTGTTACACTTCAATTCATGAGCAAATCATTAATATTCTTATTACAATACAAGATTACTAAATGCAATCTAATATATTCATGCAAACTAAACTGTTGCACAATCTAATTGAGAAATAACATTGCTCAATCACTACTCATAATTTATATCTACACAATCTAGAACAACCACCATTCAACCTTTAAATTCTGAATTTGGTTGATGGCATTGCTAAATCAAATTTTGTAATTTTTATTGCCAAATAATTGCTACTTATTTTGAACATCAAACTCAATGCAATGAAATTGCCTTGTTAGGGTTTTGTCAAGAAACATATTTATACATATAAACAAATATCATGTTAAAATCTCTCTCTCTCTCTCTCTCTCTCTCTCTCTCTCTCTCTCTCTCTCTCTCTCTCTCTCTCTCTATATATATATATATATATATATATATATATCAAAATCTATTCTTGTATATATGAACATATTTAAATATATATTAAAAAAACTATCATGTTGACATCCATTCTTGTATATACGGGCATGAAAGAACATGGCCATTAGAAGGCCTGGATTTGATAAATACTTTGTATGTTGGTGCTTGTCTTTATGTCTTCTCTCTAAGATTAAATTTGTTTATTTTTGAAGACTTTTTAAAGGATTTGGACTGAATTGTCATATAGATTATGGTAATCATGGAAGTAAAATTGTTTTACTTAAGAAGCTATAAATGTTTGGTATCATAGTGTCTTCCATGGATTTTTTTAATTAAAATTAATAACTATAGTATGAGATGTAAAGAAGATTTAGTTATGTGTTATATAATTAATATGTCTTTTTAATATCTTATAATAGGTGATTGATTTTTAGCAAATATTTAACTTCAATACAACATATATGTATAAGCTTGAAGAAGAGACATACACCATTGTACTTGTGCCCTTTCCATTTGATAATTTAGACATTTTCAATCCTTGGGATACCACTTTCTCTATTGGCTAAGTACTGAAATAAGAGTATTGCATTCTGATTAATTTTTGTGATCTAATTTCAATTAACCTCTATTGAATATTAGTTTGATCTGTGTTCTATTCAATGAGCCTTGTCACAACATACTAATTTAGAGATGAAATATACATGCTTGCAGAGTTCAAATCATAGCAACCACAAGGACAACCACACCAATAGAAGTTGTGACCAAAACCATATGAGAAAGAGGAACCTTTAAGCAAGATATGAGCAACAAAGATAGACATCCCCCACTAAAACACCAATAGGGAGAGTGGACATGACATCACAAGGACAAGGGAAAGGAGCTTTGGTGACACTATCAACAATAACAAGAGGAACTCGAACTGTGACAAAAGCAACTAGAACCATCACAATGGGTTCTTAAATCATGCAATATTCTACATAATATTGTAAGTTATTAAGCATGATTTTAAGATCATACTCACAATATGTTAGTAAAATTTAGTATTTTTAGTACCTCAGATATATTTAGAAGAAAAAAGTTAAAGTAGACCTTGTGCAATTGAGAACGTTTGCAATATTAGGTAGACCTGCAGGAGAGAAAATGTAGTGTGCTTCAGGAGGAAATTTTTTCTACATGAATGAAGTTGTACCACATTGAAAGGACCTTATAAAAGAAATGTTAAGTAATAAAAAGGCATGGTAAATCCCTTGGGAGATGTATAGATAAGTAAATACAACACAATATCTCATCATGTGTCAAGACATGAGATATAACAAACATTGAATGATACCACAAGGAAAACTTCTAAAGCTCATGTCACACTACAAATATTTCACTCAACTCTTGAGGATACACCCATGGCTAAGAAACCAATTAAAACATATCTTTTATAAAGACAATGATGAAAAAAAACTACTATCCTATACATTTTAGTATGTTGTTCAGACCTACACCTCATGTTTTATAAAGACAATGATTGAAAAAAAAAATTGTCTTCTTTGTTAGAAATGAATTTTACTATGTTTATCACATGTGTACACTAAGTAGCGCAATTCATGCAGTTTCTTCTTTGGACCCTCTCATAGAGATTGTGTTTAACATTCTTCTAAGTTGTCTAATTGATATTGCTTTTGCTCAAGCATTTCATAGATAGTGTTGCATTTCCATTTCCTCTTCATATTACTATAGATAAGAAGCTCAACATTATGATTATTTCTCAATGTAGGAAGCCATGGATTCAACATACATTTTGTGTGAAACATTAGTTTATTGAGGAATTGACATGATAATAGGTAGACCACCCCCAAAAGGCCACTTGGAAACATTTTTCCCTACTATGAATTTCAAAATTAGATTTCTCATTCTATCATTTCCCTTAAAAAGATATATTATGAGGAATATTAGAGGCATAACAATTGTAGAAAGCCATGACTACCAATTTGAATCCATGGGTGCAAGAATTTATTCCTCCTACAGTGCAATACATGAATCTCTCTCCATGCCCATACACTTTCCCAATTGCCCCTCCAACAGTGAATGCAACCTTGCTGATATCATAGAATATTATTCCAACTCCATTCCAATTGTAGATTAAAAAAAATTCAACACGTCATCAATTATATTCCAGCAATCTCTCCATCGAGTTTCCCTCTTATGGGTTGCCTGATTCCTTGTCCTCCTATAAATACTCCCTTTCCTAGTGGAAGAATAGTGGAACCATCTAATTCTCTATGCAATGTTTTAGTTTTCCCTCCTTGTGAGAAACAAGGTTTGAAGGGTCCTCCTTGACAACATCATTGTCATCATCTACATATGTTATGAGATATTGCACATTTGGATTCAAATGAAAGAGATCACAAACATCAGTTCTAAGTCCATCCAATGAGAGGTCCAGATTACCATCTTACCTTGCATAATGCATAAACACTAAAGTATACTATCAAAGTATTCTCACACTTTACCTACAATGAAATTAAAGTAAACATAGTATGATTAAGAATATCAATCCTTCAAGAATTTTTCAGGATCAGAAGTTTTGAGAAGCCTTACAAACTACATTCTAGATATAAGTTCTACCTATTGAACCATGATTAGATGCTATAGAAGCATGGCAATCAACATCAACCAAAATTAAATCTCATTTTGTTTGCTTCAAGTTTTAACTTTCCAACTATGTGATCACCTCATGTTTCAGTCTATAAGTTGGTCCAATGTTCAATGTGGATGGATGATGGACATTGATATCCATCATAATACTAGATTGAACAATTTTGTTAGATGATTTAAATGCAACTACTATTGTATCTAGGTGTGCAAAATATGGAAGAACACATGGGCAAAATGCCTAAAAGAAATGGATGTATCTTTTATAGTAGAGTGAAAAGTTGGAAGGTCATGTGTTTGTGCAAAAAGAATCATTCAAAAATTAGGTGCATAGAATTTTAATGGAAGGACAACGATAGCAGAAATTCACAAACAAAATTGTGCATCATAAAGTGAAATTCCACTTCCTCTTCCAACAACCATGAAGCCTAAAATCAAATGAAGTGGATATTTTGGAATGGTTTCATATTGATTTCTAAAAAAATAATCTAGCAATCCATCTTAATTGCAGTGGCTTGGCTAGACAAAATGTCATCGCACCAACAACATTGTCATCTCAAAGCCATCGCTACTACGATGGATAAATTTGACGAATAGTTGTCATACCTATGACATTGATGTCTCAATCTATGTCACTTGTGACAGCCTTTCTGATGGATGACCATCAACTATACAATGAGAGCATCACTATTATAATAGAGGACTAAGAAATTTAGATGTCATAATTGCAATGGTGGCCTATCACAATTACAAAAATGTGATGATGAACTCATGGCCTTGCCTTATACCAAATTGTGATGCCAAAAGTTGTCACAATTGTGATGAATGAGCTTTTTGTCATAATTTATGACTCCAAAAGTCTGATGCCCATCTGATGGGAACCAATTCTTGGTACTATCACTTGGGTGGTAGGAGGCCATTGCAATTGTGATAACCTACCATTGTAATTTAGATCCAAATGTAGTCATGTTTGTTACATGTATGCACTAACAAAAACAAGGGAAAATGTTTGGTCGCTATTTGAGGATCGTCCTTAGTTAAATCCCTATTTTGGTGTTTCTATCTCCACAAAAATAGATATAGATAACATAAAATGATGATTGATAACGATAAATATTATAGATATATAGAGATAAAATGACAAGAATATGGGAAATATAATGTGACATGTTGAATACTAAATGAAATGAGTAAGAAGAATGAACTCTCCTCAATGCCATGAAACTAAAGCCCAATGGAATGAAGATTTATCAATGAAGATAATCAAAGCCAAAGTATTGCAAGTTGTCCCAATGCAATAAAAAGTTGTGTAGGAGATCAAAATGTGTAGTTAAAAATAAATAAAATGAGTGAACAAGTGTGTCAAGACCATGAAGGAGACCAAATGAGACTTGAAAATGGAAATATAATGACCAAGTTTGAATCTAGAATATATTAATGGGGTGTGGATTCAAGTGTTGCACTACAAGGTCGGTAGATTGTACATGTCAACACTTCTTTGCATTTTAGAAAATTCATGGAATGAGTGTACATAGTGGAGTAAACATCTTGGTGACATGTACATTTCCTAGCTCATCTAGGCCATGTGAGCAAGATTATAAAGTTTACAATGATAAGGTTAAATGAAGGGGTACGAAGGGTGATGCAAAATTTTATATTTTAAGATAAGATAGGGGCATGACATAGTGGTAAATAATACATAGGTGCAAATTTACAACTTTATATTTTATCCCCACTTTAGCGAGCATGTCATGACAAGAGAATGTGAGCTAAAATATGAAGAACTTGTCTGATTTAGTTGCACAAGGGTCTCATCCATTAATGAAGACACAAACCACAACCAGAATGAATGCAATAGGGAAAAAGGGGAATATTACTATCAGTACAATATGCTACTACATTTAGTACATGTAAACAGACCCAATGACATGCCTATGGGCTTACAATGGTTAGATCCTAGAGAAAAATCCTCGTCATAGTACCTTCTCTCAAACTCCACCAAGAACTATCTTTACGATGCCAGAAATGTTCTTAAATAAACCCCAATTAGGTTTAAGGTTAGGAATACATTCTAGAATATGCCATTTGACATCCACCACAAAAACAAAAGGTTCTAGAAATCACATTAGAAGCCGATGTAAAA
Source organism: Cupressus sempervirens (assembly GCA_028749045.1). NCBI lineage: Eukaryota > Viridiplantae > Streptophyta > Pinopsida > Cupressales > Cupressaceae > Cupressus > Cupressus sempervirens. Next base: position 794,831,742 of record CM053783.1, on the reverse strand, counting down.
TTAGAAGAATCTAGAAATGGTAGTCCAACTTTTAGTAGGCATAACTTTTGATCTGGGAATTTGATTGACAAACTGTTTACATTTTTGGAAAGCTCTCAAAGTGTTCTATAGCCTTATGGACTAGTTTTTCTCGTCCCCCATTTTTGGGCCCATACAAGGTTGTTTAGTGCCTCAAATCTAACTCAAAAGTGCTCTTAAGAGGTCTCTAGGTAATGTAATACTGTAATAACTTTCAAATCATAAAGCCTTTTGACCTTATTCTTTTTTTGGAATGTTTTAAATTATAAATATAATCATCCCTCTAACGTACACCCTTTAACTCATCATAATTATGGCTCAATTGAAAAATAACCCATTTTTTGCATTAACACGTATCCCAAGGTGCTCAAAAACTCTAACCCATAAAACCAATAGTGGAACTATGAGAGTTGGAATCTTTATTTGACCCAAATGGGTATCCAAAAATGAAAACACTTTAAAAAGAAACTAATACTAAGCATTTTTTTGGGGTGATATAGGATTACCCTTACACCATTGGATGCTCCCACATCAGACACCCAGGATAGACTGAAAAATGACCTTGTCACTTTATAGCTAGTAGAGGGAAACCCAAATAGGTGACCTCTATTGCAAATATCCAAGTCAAGTCTTCTATTGGTGGTCATTTCCACTTCACCAGGTATTCTTCATACTACCTATTTCTGGTACTCTGGCCCACATGACTACCTAGAATGCCTTCAATCTCTTCCTTCACCGAAGTAGGAATTGGGCATAGCTCCAACATCAACCCCTCATCTGCACCATCATCATGATATTATGTTAAGTCTACAATATCGAAGATAGGATAAATGTGAATCCCATCTAAGAACTCCACCTCATATGCATTTCTTGAGTCATGTTTCATCAAAATTTTGTAGGGACCAAATTTCTTCATCTTTAGCTTGTTGTAGGTACCCACTAAAAATCATTCCTTCCTCAAGTATATCATAACTAGATCCCCTACTTGGAACTCTTTATGTCTCCTCTTTTGATCTGCCCTAGCCTTATACTGTTGGTTCATCTTGGTAATATGTGCATGTACCTCCTCAAGTAGATTCTTGACATGTTCAGCAAGTTCTTCTACCTTAGCACTTATCCTCTCCCCTTGCTCCATGTTTTTGAGCTCTAGTGCAATCCTTGGACTACTCCCATACACAATTTGGAATGGTTATCTACTAGTACTCCTGTTTATAGAATTATTGTAAGAAAATTCTACTTGTGGTAGAATCAAATCCCATCCCTTGGGCTTATCTCCCACTAAACTCCTTAGCAAATTGCCCAGACTTCTATTTACCACTTCTATTTGTCCATCAGTCTATGGATGATGTGTAGAACTAAACTTCAATTCCATCCTCAACTTCTTTTACAAAGTCCTCTAGAAATATGCCACAAATTTAGTATTTCTATTTAAAAAAATACTCTTCGGGAGACCATGTAGTCTCAATACTTCTCTGAAAAACAAATCTGCAATATGTATTGCATCATGAGTCTTGTGGAATGGAATGAAATGCACTATCTTGGAGAACCTATCAACCACCACAAATACTGAGTCATTACCCCTTTGTGTCCTTGGCAATCCAAGAACAAAATCCATACTTATGTCCTCCCAAGGCTTTGATGGAATAGGCAATGGCTGATAGAGTCCAGTATTGTGACTAAATGCTTTGGCTACTTAACATACTTGACAATTCTACACAAACTTCTTCACATCCTATGAAAATTTAGGCCAAAAATAATATTCTCTAATAATGGCAATAGTCTTATCCCAATTAAAGTGTCTTGCTATTCCTCCACTATGTTTCTCCTTGATCAAGTTCTCCTTCATTGAACTCCTTGGAATACATAATTGGCTGCTCTTGAACAAAATACCATCCTGAAACAAATAATCTATCCACCTGATCTTGTCTAGAGTAATAGGCTCTTTACAAGCCTTCCATGCTTCAGCCAAATTAGGATCCTAGGGGTACAAATTCTTGAGTTCATCAGACCCAACCACTTCAACCTATATTACTATCAACAACAATTGTCTCCTACTCAATGCATCTGCTACCCTATTAGACCTTCCAATTCTATGTTTCAACACAAATGTATAGCTTTGCATGAACTCTACCCATTTCAAATGTCTCTAATTCAATTTACCTTGGCTATTTAGGTACTGCAATGCCTAATGATCAATATATAAGACAAATTTTTTTGGCAATAAATAATGCCTCCATTTCTTTAAGGCTTGAACTATTGCATAGAACTTCTGATCATAAACATAATACTTCTTCTTTGCATCATTCAATTTTTCACTAAAGTAGGCAAAAGGCTTACCTTCTTGGCTCAATACAACCCCAATAACACTACCACTAGTATCACAATCCACCTAGAACACTTTATTGAAATTAAGAAGTGCCAACACAGGTTGCTCTGTCACCTTCTTCTTCAACAATTCAAAACTCCTTGTAGCTCCTATAGTCCACTTAAACTCTTTTCTATCCCCCCTCATTGTTTCAGTCAAGGGTGCACATATGCAATTGAAATTTCTAATGAACCTCCTGTAAAAATTAACTAGACCATGGAATGAACTCACCTCAGTAGAAAACCTTGGAGTAGGTCATTCTAGGATGGCCTTTACCTTCTCTGGATCCATTTTGAGACCCTCAACTGATACAACAAACTCCAAATAGACTAACTTTTTTTTGAAAAAGTTACACTTCTTCAAATTTATCAACAATTTCTCTTCCCTCAACATTTCAAGGACACTATGAATGTGCAATAAATGTTCATCCAAAGACTTGCTGAAAATTAAAATATCATCCAAATAGACAACAACAAATTTTCCCAATAATTTCTTTAGTACCTCATTCATAAGCCACATGAAGGTGCTTGGCACATTGGTCAATCCAAAGTGCATGACTAATGACTCATATAGACCCTCCTTGGTCTTGAATGTAGTCTTCCACTCATCTCCCTCTCGTATCCATATCTGGTGATAGCCAAGATCTATCTTTGTGAAGTATTGAGCCCCACTCAAATAGTCCATAAGATCATCCATTCTTGGCAAAGGAAACTGATACTTGATGGTTATTGTATTTATAGCTCAAGAGTCTATACACATTCTCCACTCTCCATCTTTCTTTGCTAATAGCACTGCAGGTACTGCGCATGGACTCAGGCTCTCTCAAATCAAACCTTTCCTCGATAGCTCTTGAACTTGTCTATTTAGCTCCTCAATTTTAGTAGGAGTCATCCTATGAGTAGCCTTGTTCAGAAAAATAGCTCTAGGGATTAAATCTATTTTTCCTCTAGTTCTCATTTCGGCCTCCAAATGACCTATCACCACCCCTTCCTCCTTGACCATGCCCTCTTTGCCTTCCATCAAACCTTTTATTTAGCTTCTCCTCAACTCATATGGAAAACTAGTGTACCTCTTCAATGCTAGTCATTCTAACTAGACTTAACTCCTCTTGAATACTAGGTCTTAACCCACTAAGGTAACGGGCAACCTTCTCCTTGTTTGCTTATGCATGCCTGAAATGTCCTTTTTCTAATTTTATATGATATTTCAACCTCTAATCAAATCTTTAAGATCAAACAACTAATATCACAAAGATCCACCAAATTTCTCAAGAAACCCCAAATCGGGTATGCTGAAAATAGTGCCAAAAGCTTCACAACTTCACAAATTATTAATAAATCTGAAAATGGACATTTTTTCAGAAATTTCAGCAGCATAACAGCCTAAAAAATGACATTTCCAGATCCATATAGCCTTTACACAACAGTTCACAAATGTAGGACAAAAACTATGCTCATCGGGCTCCCGAAATTAACACAAAAATGCCTGGAAACACCACAAAAACACTAATAATCTATCTCAAAAGTTTAATCACATACCAATACATATATTCAGCTCTATTTTAGCACCTTAAAGTCTGAAATACAGCAGCAACCCAAACTGATATGAAATACTCAACCGAAAACACCAAACTCTTACAAAAAACACACCCGAAAATCCACAAATCTGCACTGTTCAGCACAAAGGCAAACTCTGTATGAGCATGCATATGGAATGGCTTAAAACTCCCATCCTTAGCCTTCCTAGAAACCTACAAACTTCTATTCTTGGGTCTCCCTGGAAACCTGCAAACTCTCGTTCTTGGGTCTCCTTCTCCACAGGTTTGGCAGCCTCTGAAGAATAACAAAGAATGAGCAAAAATCAAGTTCTGGAATCTGCCCAAAATGACTCCAAACCCCTTAAAAGAGGGCATAACCATAACTCATGTCCAAGAGAGGTTAATGAAACATATTTTAATAATAATTTTCATTTATTAGTCCAACGGTTTCCAAAGATTAACCTCCTTTTTTCGAAACTTCACTTTCTTGGGCCTGCCTGCCTTAGCAAAGATTATTATTTTTTAATTATTTGAAAAGGGGACATGACAAGTCCTCCCCTCCCAAACATTTCTTGTCCTCAAGGAATGGCTGAAAAATAAACCAATCAATCCACCTGGATCCCAAATGTAGTCATGGACTATACTACTACCAATTAACACAGGCTCCTGCAATATCCTCTGCAATATGACCAAGAGGAATCCATAATCAAACTGACAATTATAGCTCAACCAAACTCCAAAATCACCACTACCACAGTCAAAAACCCATGAGACACAAACTCTTAGAACATCAGAACCCAAGTAAAGTGGACAAATCAAACTACCAACACAGTAAATACCATCAACGCATCCCACTGGCCTATACAGAATGTACAATCCAACTCTGCAACAATGGTGAACACTCTCGAATGAAACTGTACCAAGTATGGAGAATCCACACACTGTACAACTCCTGCAGTCAACACAACTCTACAAATCACCAGCCACTATCTCATAATCATAACTCCCATGCACTGCTGATGGTGAAAAGACATTACAAGATAAAGAGTAAGAAATGGAATCCAAACCAAATTTTCCTGCCATCAACTCCTCAAAACAAGGATCAAATGCTAACTGATGTACATACCCTGCAATATAATGTTGATTAAAAAAACCAACCTCAGTCAACAGCTCACCATGAACAAGTGATACAACCCATTGTGACAGATCACTAGCTAAGTCAGGAGATGTCATAGCCAAAGGAGTATAATCAATAACAACACCCACTAAAGAATCACTCCCAAACTCCTGCTCTAAGTCACATATTATCAAGCTGTCAACTGCAAAACCTATCACCATGTCACGCCCTTCACAACTCTCATCTTGAGGCATCAAACTGTCCCATAACTGATGATAAGCACTAGGAACCAAAGTACATCTCTGTATCATCATCTCATCAACATGGTCATCAAAGGTAAATTGATGAATGTACCTCATAGTGTAATGCCGATAGAATTTGCCAATCTCAGTCAATGGCTCAGACAATAATCTAGATGAAACTAACTACAATTGATCATTAACCATGTTGGAACTGACTACTACCTCCGAAGATATCACCAAGGGAGTAGTATTACTAGCCAGAACCATGCCAACTGCCAACTCACCAACATCACACATGATCTTTGATACATCTCTAGTCTCCGTGCCATTAGTACTAGAGGCCACCACCATGTCAGACATACAACAATCTGCTACAACACCCAACTCAACTAAACCTGACTCTAGTGGGAATGAACTTGATATGCCAATGTTAGTATCAAGGATGGATGCATCCCTATCTCCATTGTCTATGACAATCTCGTCCATGGACATCCTCAGATCACCAAACACCACAGCTTGTGACTGTATAGAATCAGGTACAGATTGTAGTCACTCTAACTCCATGGTCACCTTAGCCAAATGAAACTATGACTCCTTGAAATCCAACAGTGTACTCTCAAGAATCTCAGAAGTGACCTCAAGCTACTCAGTAAGCTCACTCACCTCATCTTCCTTGGCCAACAATGCATCATATCCTGTACTACCCCACTCCATAAGATAATCTCTGTCGGCTACCAACTGCATATAATTTTGTCTCAAAATTCGAATAGCCTCCCATAAAGAGTGGATCTCTGTCAAGGAAAGATAACTGCCTTCCTTCTCATCACTAGTAGGAGAACCCCATCCATAAACTGCTAACAACTGATGAGCAGCATCAAAATGCTGGCAAGTGACAGCAATGTCTTGGTCACTAACTCTCAACTGATTAGACACATGATGGCACTAGCTTGACTGTCTCCTACAAACCTCCTCTGATGCACTATCTAAAGGAGTATCCTCAAAGTTACTAGTCTCTAGAGTATTACCATCCATGTCTTGTGAATCAACTCTAAAGCTCATATCAACATACGGAGTATCAAAAACTGTAGCACTACTGTCCAACTTCTCTATACCCAAAGAAACTAAGTCTTCAAAACTGCCCACTGCATCCTCCTGGATGTCATCAATGCCAATATGATCCTGGGACTCATCTGTACACACTACCAAATATGAAAGATCATCAACACATTCCAGCAAGTATGGTCGACTGGATATATGAACAAAGCCCAACACCAGTGTATAAAAACTAATACCAACATTGGACAAGCTGCTAGCACAAGAAAAGACAACACCGTGCAATTTGCTAATCAAATCCATGATAGCACCCAAACAAACACTGCTACCAAAAAGTGTTAAAGATCTCATGTCAACTGAATCCCAAATGTCAATATAACAATCTGGAGTCCATATCTGTAAACTAGAATCAGCTGGTAACTCAAGCAAAATCCTCACTTGAGTAATATGACCAATACCAACTAACTCCACATACCTATCATGATGAGATAATGAAGTCAAAATACTATCTTCACTCACCTTCAACTGGCGAGATAAATCATGTGAAGTACTACCAGCCTCAACCTCATGTGATGAAGCATCTAACTGTGCCTGGTACTCTTTCTCAGCAAAGTCATGAATGCTCAATGTTTGCTCATCTCTACCAAGTATCTCACCATCCTGCACAACAACATCCTCATAATCATCATCTGAACCCACTACACTGTAGTCACTGCCTGTTGTAACTATACCATCCTGAATACCTGTGGCATCACCCTTTGACGACCTATAAACAATTGTCTCAATTTGAGTATCAAGTTGACCATTACTATCAATCTGTGTAATATCCTTTCCCACCACCTCCTGTGGTAGAGTAAAATCTGAGATCTCTACCTGGCTATCAGCTAGTTTCTCAAACTCCTCATGCAAGTTCTTGGGAATTGTGTCATCTGTCCTGTGAGAAAATCTACCAAATAGAAATCCAGTCAACTTATCCACCTTAGCTGGGTCGGACAACATGTCATTCATTATACGGTGGTGCTCAATCAACTGTTCAGACATGTCATGGCTTATTTTCATAATTTTATCTCGAATGTCTAAATAACCATCCTTTCTACTGTTTTGACTCTAGATATCAATTGTCCAAGATCGTGTCCTCTGAGACTCTGTACTATACATGTCCATTCTGGATAAAGTAGAGTGTAACCCCATTAGGATATAATTTCTTCAAACACCAAAAACTAACATGCAAATGATTAGAAGTAGCATGCAACCATAGATTTTGACATGCAACTGATTAGAAGCAACATGCAACCACCAAATTCACCAAGGACTAACATGAAAATGATTAGAAGTAGCATGCAACCATAAATTTTGACATGGAGCTGATTAGAAGCAACATGCAATCATAAATTATGACATGCAAGATCTGGGTAGTTGTCAAAATTGACATGCAAGATCTGGGTAGTTGTCAAAATCGACATGGAAACTTCTACAACCACCAAATTCAATAAGAACTAACATGAAAATGATTAGAAGTAGCATGCAACCATAAATTTTGACATGTAGCTGATTAGAAGCAACATACAATAATAAATTATGACATGCAAGATCTAGGTAGTTGTCAAAACTGACATGCAAGATCTGGGTAGTTGTCAAAACTGACATGCAAGCTTCTACAAACCCTCAGGCTGGCAAGATCATGGCTCTGATACCACTGAAATGTCCTTTTTCTGATTTTATATGATATTTCAACCTCTAATCAGATCTTTAAGATCAAACAACTAATATCACAAAGATCCACCAAATTTCTCAAGAAACCCCAAATCAGGTATGCTGAAAATAGTGCCAAAAGCTTCACAACTTCACAAATTATTAATAAATCTGAAAATGGACATTTTTACAGAAATTTCAGCATCATAACAGCCTAAAAAATGACATTTCCAGATCCGTATAGCCTTTACACAACAGTTCACAAATGTAAGACAAAAACTATGCTCATCGGGCTCCCGAAATTAACACAAAAATGCTCGAAAAAACCACAAAAACACTAATAATCTATCTCAGAAGTTTAATCACATCCCAATACATATATTCAGCTCTATTTTAACACTTTAAAGACTAAAATACATCAGCAACCCAAAATGATATGAAATACTCAACCGGAAACACCAAACTCTTACAAAAAACACACCCGAAAACCCACAAATCTGCACTGTTCAGCACAAAGGCAAACTCTGTATGAGCATGCACATGGAATGGCTTCAAACTCCCATCCTTAGCCTTCCTAAAAACCTACAAACTCCCATTCTTGGGTCTCCCTGGAAACCTGAAAACTCTCGTTCTTAGGTCTCCTTCTCCACAGGTTTGGCAGCCTCTGAAGAATAACAAAGAATGAGCAAAAATCAAGTTCTAGAATCCACCCAAAATGCCTCCAAACCCCTTAAAAGAGGGCATAACCGTAACTCATGTCCAAGAGAGGTTAATGAAACATATTTTAATAATAATTTTCATTTATTAGTCCAACGGTTTCCAAAGATTAACCTCCTTTTTCTGAAACTTCACTTTCTTGGGCCTGCCTGCCTTAGCAAAGATTATTATTTTTTAATTATTTGAAAAGGGGACAGGACAATGCCTTGCCCTAATAAGAACTCGGTAAAATTCCTCTATATATTCCTAGATAGATTTTCCTACTTGCTTTAACCCTTTCATTTTCTTCAACAAATCAAACTCGCAATCAACAAGAATGAACTGCTTCTTTAGTTTGTCCACCATGTGATCCAATCTCGTGATTTTCTCCCTTCCTCTTCTATTTCTTTCCAACTAAATCTCTTGCCACCAGATTTTGGCATGGCCTTTCATTTTGGCCTTCACAAACCTAACCCTATCTGGGTCCCTGATATCCTCATGCTCAAAATATTCCTCTAGTTCATTGATCCAGTCAATCAACTCATCCAGGTTTAGAATTCCTAAAAACATACCCACATCAATTTCAGGTCTTTTTCCAAGCTTAGCAATGGCCCTAAAAATCATCTCCTCTACCTAGTTTAGGACTTCTCCATCTCCTTCCCCTTCTAGCCAAATATTTCCTTCTTCTTCATTTTCTTCCTCACTTTCATCGCCTTTGGCAACATTCATCCCTCTACGGATCTCCTCCTGCAATGCTTGGACTTGTCTCTAGAGTGCTCTAACCTTAGGAGTAATAACTTTGGCCCTTCCACCATGCTCTCTTTATGTATTCATCTTCTTTTCTCAAAGCTACAACCACATAGTCTTGGTACAAACTACTTCACAATCGGCACTTTGTCTACACACTCAGGAAAACCTACTCTGATACCACTTGATGAAGACACAAACCACAACCAAAATGAATGCAACAGGGAAAAATAGGAATATTATTATTATTAAAATATGCTATTACATTCAATACATGTAAATAGACCCAAAGACATGCCCTATGGGCTTACAATGGTCAGATCTTGGAGAAAAATCCTCCTCGCAATACCTTCTCTCAAACTCCACCAAGAACTACCTTTACAATGCCTGAAATGTTCTTAAATAAACCCCAATTAGGTTTAAGGTTAAAAATACATTCTATAATATTCCATTTGGAATCCACTACTGAAATAGAAAGCTCTAGAAATCACGTTAGAAGCCGATGTAAAATTAGAAGAATCTAGAAATGGTAGTCCAACTTTCGGGAGGCATAACTTTTGATTCGAGACTTCAATTGATGAATCATTTACAATTTTGGAAAGCTCTCAATGTGCTCTATAGACTTATGGACCAGCTACACTTGTCCCCCATTTTTTGGGCCCATACAAGGTCATTTAGTACCTCAAATCTGACTTAAAAATGCTCTTAGGATGTCTCCAAGCAACTTAAAATTGCAATAACCTTCAAATCATAAAGCCTTTTGACCTAATTCTTTTTCTTGAATGTTTTAAATTACAAATATAATCATCCCTCCAACTTACACCCTCTAACTCATCATAATTATGGATCAATTACAAAATAACCCATTTTCTACATTGATACGTATCCCAAGGTGCTCAAAAACTCTAACCCAAAAACCAATAGTGGAACTATGAGAGTTGGAATATTTATTTGACCCAAATGGGTATCTATAAATGAAAACACTTTAAATAGAAACTAACACTAATCATATTTTTTTGGGTGATGCAAGATTGCGCTTACAGCCATCGATGCTTCTGCATCATCCATATAGGGTTTCCCCCAATGGGAAAGCCTTGAATTATTGTTGAGCCACATCTAGTATGCATGCTACAAACAATCATGTTAGTAGACAATCATTCTAGATGGTGTAGACAATTCATAAACAAAAACTATTGATGGAACACTAGCATGACTGACAAGTTGTGTTATGTCAAGTAGTTGTACAATAGGAAAATTTTGATAGTGTGTTGATGCAAGTAGAAAAATATAGATAGATGCATAATCCTAGGTCACTTCATATGATGTGCTGATATGAGTAGCAAAAGATAGATAGTCACATGATAGGGTGGCTTACATATGTTCTAACATGTGTAGCAAAATATGGATAGATGTACAATAGGGTGATATTTAATAAGATAATATATTGCCCCATGCAAAGATAGATGCAATTTGCATTGGCCCCAACAAAGGTATTTTCATATATTTTAAATTTTAGTTTTTAGAGAAAAACATGTGATGTAGAGATAATATGATAATAAAATAATAAGATAAAGCATTTATAAGAATTCCACCTTCTTAGAATAGACCATGTTGGATCACAAGACATGTTAAGGAGAGATAAACATATTTTCTCCATTAACATACAAGATGTTTACATGGAATGCCTTTCCTAATGGGTGACACATTATTTCCACAACATCAAAATAGAGATAAGGGGATTTGATGAGTTGGTGTAGAACCTAGAAGGGTGATATACACCCTCTCAAGAGACAATCTACCATCACCATGAATTGGATCTAAATAATAGCACATTAAGACAACACAAAATAAATTTTTGGGTCAACATGGAAGGGGAACCTAAATGCCCGCAAAATGTTGCACCATCCTCAAATGTCAAAAATCAAGATATAATTGAAAGGAGAATAGGAAAACACATACATGTAACTTCCAAGTACAAGGGTCCTCTAAGAGTGAGAAATTAAAAGACAAGTACTAGAGGATACATAAAAACACACTTTGATCTAAAGATGTAGAAGTGGGTACTACTTTCATAGGTCAGCCACCAACAAATCATCATCCTATGAATCTTAGTATACAAGGAGGGAGGTCAAGATCAAATGATACAATCATAATGATAGGCCCAAGTACCCCACCAATAGCTAGATCCAAGGATGAGTCAAACTCAACATTTTCATTATGGAGCTTTACTTAGGAAAGTGAGAGGAATGATGTGAAGATTTTCATCAATTTCAAAGTTTCCTCAAGGAAATCAAAGAAAAATTCATGACCCATGCTGAGTTGAAGATATCTCATCAACTTTTGATAAAGGGGTAAAGATGAGCATGGAAGATGTCAAAGCTTGCCCAACTATGAGGAATAAAATGAAAAAGTCTCTACCATAATGGACTTTAATGATGAAACACTTACACAACCCCTTTTCCTCTTAAAGAATGAATTTGAAGCTATATGATCCACTATAGTAACCTTAAGGATATGAGAGAAGGTAGGGTGATGGTTTGGGATGAAGGTGACATGGGTTGGGTGGCATCACTATGCTAGATACTACCTAGGTGTGCAACATGTTCATCAACATAGAATATGGTGGGATATCTTGCAAGGAGTTAATGAGAAATAACTCTTACAATAGAAATATGAAGAATTAGACCCATTTGGTGTGAGGCCTAATGGTCACTCCTACTATGGGGAGAAGTAAGATGGAGGAGGTCACAATGAAAAAGGTTGGGACCATTGAGATGGTAGTGTGAGAAAGACTAGGAGTGGAAGTGGTAAACATGGTCTCACAAGATACACTATTTCCCCTTGTGGAAATTTCACATTCCAAAGCTCTCTTTTGATGGTGATGCTTATGCTCAAGCACAAGATGTTTTCAATGTAGGTAAGAGATAGACTGATTAGCCTATGAGTTTCTGGTGACATCTTTCTCCATATAAGTGGGCCTTAATGACTTTTTTTACAAGGAGGAGGTCCCTAGTGACAGAGAAAGAGGTGGTGTGTTGTCTTAAAAACCACCAAATTAGTCATGGGAACCCTTCTTTTCATCCTATAGAAGTAGGAGGAATTAGAGATACCCTTAGAGGATGAGGGATAGATGTTAAGGGAGAGGACACAATCTTAGGATACCTCTTACTCTTACCATAGGCAATAGGGAAAGTTATGTTTGTAATGTTCACAATGAGTTAATGAGGAGGTTTCTATGAGACACATATTTTCCCTAATCCCTTGAGGAAGAAGGAACAAAGGTTGAAGCATGTTAAGCCTCATGAGAGGACTAGAAAAGAGAAATAGTGTAAGAGCTACAAATTTTAAGTTCAATATCCCAACCTTATACTTCCAATAGGTGAGGAATGACACATCATATTGGGGTTGCACGGGCTCTACTTAAGTAGGCTATAAATGATAAAGAATAAATCATCCATGGGATACCACCTAGACCAATAACTAGTTTCCTAGATCATGTTAATGATTCCCTCATGAGAAAAAATGGAGGACTTATGCATGATCAAATGGATGGTTCTTGTGCATTCTAGAAAGGGGATACCCATCTTGACCCTAATGATGTTTGATTTAGAAATCATGAGAAAGGTTGAGAATACTTCATTGGGTCTTACCTAGACCATCAAGGCGGTAAAACTCAAAAGGATAAGTGATATCTCATCATGAGTTCTAATGGTGGAAAAAAATTCATTTTATCTCACACATTTAAATTATTTATGAAGAGGACCTTCTCAATGATATGGTCATTCCGACATGTAGGATCAAGAAATATGCCTTTGACAGAGGCGCCATTGATTATTATTGGGATGTAGAGAGGAGAGAGATCTTCATTATACATATTATCCAAAGGATGATGCCAATATTAATTTTAGGCACCCTCCAAACATGTAGTGGGATAGGAGTATTTTTCACTATCCCTACAAAGATATTTCCACTTGGAATATGAAAGGTTTTATGTAGAGGTCCCTTCTTCATGCAAGGTTCACCAAAATGCGAAGGAAAAGTTTACTAACTTCAAGATCGATTAAAGTATTGAAGGATAAACCATTTCTTGCTTCACCTCACCTCTACTAGTACTATGGGATAAACCATTGAATGTACACACATGTTTTGTAATATATACACACTCATACAAATTTAAAACTATATGTGTGTGTGTGTATGTGTGTGTGATTTTTTTTAAATTAATGTTTTTTAATTAACTTGTTAATCTTTATGTTAAGAATAACACTCACATAGACACCAAATATTTTGATATTAATATTTGATCTTAATATCAATTAATATACATACATATTCTCTCTCTATATACACTTTTTTATAAAAAAAAGAGAAGTACATATAAACATATATAAAACTATTTAAATAATCATACATAATTAACCAATAGGCTTTCCCTTTGAGGTTGCTTGCAACGAGAAATTGTCTCACACCTGCAAACCATTTTCATTCATTGGTTACCATCACCATATACCATCTTTATTTATGTAGTTTTCTCTATCAAAATTGTACACCACCTGAAAAAATCTTGTATAAGACTTCACCTTTGTATTGATTTGACAAATTGAGTTGAACAAGTAAGATAGGTTGCCAATCTCTAACTTCTTGCATTTACTTTCATAGTGAGAAAAATCTTGCAAAAATCTTGTCCAATGTGATATGCATCAGTAAACACTTATGTTATGTCCAATCATGAAACAATCTCATCAACATTAATCTCACCATCAAGCATGCCTATCACGACCACCCTTAAACATCACACACTAAGGAATACATTAGGCTTGGAAAATAAGTTAACTTTGAATATTTAACACTTTTAGCCTAGGAGTCAAGCCTTAGTATGTGATTTTTAAGCGTTCAGTTTCAAATCACTCCATTTTCCTTCAAAGTACTAAAAATTCTGAAGTTCATTTTAGATTGGTTGTTGGTATGTTTAATTTCTATTTTCTCCAATCTACAAAGAAAGAACAAGTATCAAATATACCACAAAATAATATGGAAACTCAAAAAAATGATATGTCCTAATACTAACTAGTAGAATGAGGTATTAAATTACTTACCCAAAAACCCAATCCATGACAAAAATGATAGTAGGCAACAAGTTTTCCATGGTAGTAGCAAAACCAATTAACCCACAAAAGTAGGCTAGTACCATGGAAAACTTGTCGCCTACTACCATTTTTGTCATGGCTTTGGTTTTGGGGCTAGTAATTTAATACCTCCTACTAATTAGTATTAGGACATATCATTTTGTTGAGTTTCCCTATTCTTTTGTGGCATATTTGATACTTTTTCTTGCTTTTTAGATTGGAGAAAAAAGCCATTATACATACCAACAACCAATCTAAAATAAACTTCAATATTTTTAGTGCTTTGAAAGAAAATCAATTGATTTGAAACCAAATGCTTAAACATCACATATCGAGGTTAGACTCCTAGGCTAAAAGTATTAAATAGTCAAAGTTGACTTATTTTTCTAAGCTTAATTTCTTCCTTAGTGTGTGATGTTTAAGGGTGGCCATTTGAAACCACATGTTTATGGTGAAATGTATTAAACTATTGAAAAATATTTTACCGAAACAACCTAATGGTTCAATAAGAGATAAATCCATAAAACAATAGAAAGCTTTCTCAAAAAGATGCAACCAAAGTTTGATAAAATTGGTTATAGAAGTGGTATAATTTTTCTTACCAAATAATTAAAGTGAATGAGTTTTATTCCATTTTTACATGTATTGTGAATGTTACCTAGTAATATTATTCAAAATAAATAATTGATCAATGCTAATGTTCTACACAAAAGCATCTTGAATGACAAGTATACACCTTTGTTTGTAGTGGTAGAGGGTCACAGTGGGAATCATGTACATCACACAATAGCATAATAATCTAGAAACTTCCTTGCTTTGGCTCACGAACTACTTTTTCTATTTTCTACTTAGTTATGTAAGATCTTGATTGTAGCAACTCATGATGAGTACTCACTATTTAGGCTTCTCTCTTGTTTCTCATTTTGTGGCATTAATCTAACAAAGCTTAAGAGAAAATAGATAAGAAATATGCCTTGCCAAGAATCAAGGCTTGTGAAGAAGTTTCAAAACTTTGAGGGGTTTCCCTTTGTGACCGACAACCACCCTCAAACATCACACACTAAGGAAGAAATTAAGCTTGGAAAAATAAGTCAACTTTGAGTGTTTAATAATTTTAACCTAGGAACCAAACATTAGTATGTGATGTTTGAGTTTTTTTCCATGGTTGTCACCATATAATTCTTTTTTGCTTCCACTATCAATAAATTCAGGATAGCCAATTTCCCCATTCTGGAGATGTATAGAAGAATCTTTATTACAATGTTGATTACTAGGTTTGTGGAAATAATCTACATGTTTTTTTAATGGTTTGATATAAGGACCTATTTCATTTTTGGATCTACACTTTTTATTTTATGAAAATATTTTTGTGCATCTAAGAATGAATATGAAACCCAATTAGTTTAAGAGTTCTCGAGCTTGGACCTATTGAATGAGATATTGGTTAATGTTGGGACATAAGCCAAGGTCCATGGCTATTAAGAAAACCAAATAGTAAAATATTGAACAAAAGTTTGGAAAAAAAGTACTTGTAATGGTACTTTCAATTTGATTATTTATAAAGGTTTGGTTAGATGGATAAAATTGGGTAATTTCACTTGCAATGCTTACAACTATACAAGTGCAATTGATTATGTAATATGATCATACAATCTATATGAGAGAATTGAAGAAGTTATGATTGTGGAGTGCATATGGGATATTCAATTAGATCATAGATCACTACACATAAATTTGTTGTGGGAAGAGGATAGGTAAATCAGGGCAATAGAACGTAATCATCAACAACCACCTTCACAAAAAAACAAAATTGACTTTAGAAAATAGGGATATCTTTAGAAACACATTTGAGATAATATATAAGGGTGAGGGCATGCATGTAAATGATGATAATAACCATGCATTATCCAACCTTATTCACAAGGCTCTTTCCAAGTGCAAAAGATCAAGGAAAAGGAAATCTGAAACAATTTATTTTCCATCCAATGTGTGGTTTGATAAGGAGTGAAAACTAGCCATGAGAAAGCTAAGAGATTCTAATAAAACAAGTCTCGACATTAAAGTGTACAAGAAGATTCTAAAAAAGAAAAAAAAGACTTTATGTTCACAAGGAGAGAAGAGCTATTCTTTCTTGGTAATAATAACCCAAAACATTTTTGGAAAGAATTACAACCAAGAAAGAAAGAAACTAAAAATACTATTATGTTCACTCAATGGTTTGAGTATGCTATGAAGCTTTATGAAAGAGAAGATGAGGTGGACCTACCACCGTTGGTCAATAATATGCAGGATCTTTTCACTGTCCAAGTGGTTGAGATAGGTATTAAGAAGTTGGGTGGCAAAAGACTTGGCTAAATTTCAAGTAGAGTACATCAAGTGGGGCATGAAAACCCTTACACAACACATTATGTAAATCTTCAATAATATCAATGAAAACAAGTTTCCTAGAGACTAGATGATTAGCCTTGCTATACCCCTTTTTAAGAGTGATGTGTCAATAATCCCTCCAACTATAGGAATATAATGATCAGCCCTCTATTTGAAAAACCCTTTGGCAACGTGATAGAGATTAGAATTACCAAATGGGATGAAGAAAATCTTAAACATGCAAAAGAGAAAGTTGGTTTTAGGCGAAAGTACTCAATAATTGATCATTATATCATCCTAAGGCATATTATCAAAAAAGTTTGGGAGAGAAAGGATGAGGGTTTTTTCTACTTTTTCGACTTTAAAAAGGCTTTTGGCATTGCCCCTAGGGATAAACTTTGGCTCAGGATTAAAGAATTGTGGATCCCTAAAAATCTCAGAGTTATCGTTCATAGGATTATGAAGAGGTAAAAATCAAAATCAAAACTTCAGATGGCATTTCAAAGTGCTTTAGGAGTGATATAGAGATGCAAGAGCATCCTAGGTTGCCTTGTTATCCTACTCAATTTTTGTTCATTTTGCAAGTTGGTGTCGAGTTACTGTAGCACTCAATTGGTGTTGAGTTACTGTAGCACTTAGTTGGTGCCGAGTTACTGTAGCACTCAGTTGGTGCTAAGTTACTATAGTACTTAGTTGGTACCGAGTTACTATAGCACTCTTCATGTGCCGAGTTACTGTAGCACTTAGTTGGTGCCGAGTTACTGTAGCACTCTTCATGTGCCGAGTTACTATAGCACTTAGTTGGTGCTAAGTTACTATAGCACTTAGTTGGTGCCAAGTTATTATAGTACTTAGTTAGTGCTAAGTTACTATAGCACTCTTCATGTGCCAAGTTATTGTAGCACTCTTCATGTGTTGAGTTACTATAGCACTCTTCATGTACCGAGTTACCTAGTGTATGTCAAGTGTCAATGTTTGGATGTGATTTTTGAGAGCTAACTTGTAGGATTTATTTCATTTGTGACATTTATGTTAAGATATTTTCTTAGGATGAGTCCAGACTATTATTGGGTCAGCCTTCCTCTTATGTAATGTTCTAGAATAATCTATATGCCATTTTGGCAAGTATATATAGAGTGTTTAGGCTTAGAGTTAGGCAAGTTTTTGGGAAGAGGATTAGAGAGTAGAACTAAATGTGTGAATTTTTAGTTGGATCATTGAATTTCAATGCATTTGTAATTGGCCGTAACCCAAAAGGCTTTATATCTAGTCATGTATGTTGAATATTTGAAGAATCAATAAAAGTATTTCATTCTTTTTCCTCCTTTGGTTACTATTCCTTGTGCTTGCTTCTGTTGTGTTAACTCTTGCAGGGTGGTTTGAATAGCTGGGTGAGCCTTTGGCCCTAGTTATTCATCCCTTGCCTATGTCAGTTGGTATCAGAGCTTGAGGTTCATCCTTGTGGAGATTGGATCATGTAGAACCCTAATTTGGATTTGTTGTAGGGTTATAGATCTATGGATTTGACCTATAACTTGCAGAGGGTTACGATCTTGTAGGAACCTGATTTGTAAAGATGGTACATGGTAGAAGAAATGTTGATGATGCTATATTGGATCAATTGAGATAAATTGTAGCCAGATTAGATGTTGTGGAGATAGCCTAAAGGAGAGGAGAACATCTTGATGATGTAAGTGATGATGAAGCAGTAGCACCAAACCATAATCCAAAACCTAAAGAAGATCAAGATGAGGAAAGATTGTTGCGAGTGTTGTCTAGGGAAAATTCAAAGCTTAATGTAGAAGTTGTTCCTTATGATGGAAAATTGGACACCAATGCTATGTTGGATTGGATCTCTGTTATGGAGAAGTTCTTTGAGTATGAAAACACTCCTGATAATAGAAAGGTGAAGATTGTTGTCACTAGGTTGAAGGTTCATGCATCACTATGGTGGGAGCACTTGCAAACTATAGACAAAGGAGAGGAATGGAGAAGATCAAAACTTGGCCAAAGATGGTGAACAAGGTAAAGAACAAATTCTTCCCTGCTGATTATCAAGTTAGCTTGTTGAGAAAAATGCAAAATTTGAAACAAAAGGACATGATTGTGAAAGAATATATCAAAAAATTCTATAGATTGGACATCAGATCTGGACATGTAGATGGTGATTTTGAGAAAATTGCAAGGTAAATTAATGGATTGAGATTTGAAATTCA
The DNA here is from genome assembly GCA_028749045.1 of Cupressus sempervirens. Lineage (NCBI taxonomy): Eukaryota > Viridiplantae > Streptophyta > Pinopsida > Cupressales > Cupressaceae > Cupressus > Cupressus sempervirens. Next base: position 794,812,566 of record CM053783.1, on the reverse strand, counting down.
AGATGAAATAAGTTTTGTGAAGTTGGAAAGTGTGGAAGAAGCATACCAGTATTCCTTGAAGGCTAAGGAGATCTTGACAAAGAAGCATGAACAAAGACAAAGAGGTAGAGGTGGTAGATTCAAAAGAGGCAGAGGTAGATCCTATGGAGAAAGTGCTAGATCTAACAATTATATGCAGGATAAAGGCAAATCTGAATGAAGAATGATGACAAAGGCAAGACTGAATGAAAAAATGATAATTCTTATCGAGGACGCACTAGTTCTTACCGAGGAAGAGGTAATTCCTATTCTAGAGGTGGATTTCATGGTAATTGTTTTAGATGTGGTAAAGAGGGACATAGATCTTTTGAATGTAGATCCTCTAAAAGTAGGCAAGGTAACATAAATGTTGTGATTGAAGAAGATGATGAGGGTTCACCAAGTGGACCTAAGGCTGGAGAAAATTTGATGGTGAGAAGATCCTTATGTAATAAGGGAAGTGATGAGGAACCTGTTTTAAGGAGAAGTCTTTTCAAGACAAGATGTACGATGGCTAGAAAATGTTGCAAAGTGATCACTGACAGTGGAAGTTCTACAAATATGGCATCAGAGGAGCTAGTTACAAAGTTGCAATTGCAGAGGTTGAAACATCCCAAACCCTATCATGGTTAATGGATCAAAGATGAGCATAAGATATTGGTAAGTGAGCAACGCTTTGTGAAGTTCAAAATTGGACATTACTTTGATGAAGTTTTGTGTGATATTATGCCCATGGATTGTTGTCATATTTTGTTGGGTAGACCTTGGCAATATGATAGATATGGTGTACATGATGGAAGATTGAATCAATATACTCTTTGGGTAAATAGGAAGAAACAAACATTGCTGCCTTTGATTGAAAGTCTAGATGAGGTTAATTTTACTACTATAAAAAATTGTATGGTTAATGGGAAACAATTTGAAAAGTAAATGAAAAGGAATCAAGTCTATTTTCCCATAGTTCCTAGAGGACCGAGTGTTGGTAGTAATGGCCAAGCAACAGAAGCTAGTAATGACTGAGTGACAGTAGATAGTGATAGCCAAGTACTAGTAGAAATTATAGAATTTCTGAATGAGTATAAAGACATTATTTTTTATGATATTTTTGACGGTTTACCTCTAGTAAGAAGCATAAGTCATTGTATGTATCTAATTCTAGGAGCTATTTTTCCAAACAAAGCACCATATAGATTCACACTTGCAAAGAATGAAGAACTTAACAGACAACTGCATGAGTTGTTGCAGAAAGGTTTGATCAGAGAAAGCTTGAGTCCATGTGTTGTACCTACTATATTAGCACCTAAAAAGAATGGAGAATGGAGAATGTATACTAATTCTAGAGCCATTAACAAGATAATAGTGAAATATAGATTTTCTATGCCAAGGATGGATGACATAATGGATTTTTTGAGTGGAGCAAAGTATTTAACCAAGATTGATTTGAAGAGTGGCTATCATCATATCAGAATCAAAAGAAGGTGATGAATGGAAGATTGCTTTCAAGACAAAAGATGTTTTGTATGAATGGTTGGTTATGCCCTTTGGTTTGACTAATGCACCTAGTACTCTCATGAGGTTGATGAATAATGTTTTGAAAAGATTCTTGGGTAATTTTGTGATTGTTTATTTGGATGATATTATGATATTCAGAAAAACCAAGGAAGAACATCTTGAGCATATTAGACAAGTATTGCAGAGGTTGAAAGAGGAAAATATGTAGATTAATCTAAAAAAGTGTTCTTTTATGCAAGAGGAGATTGTGTATTTGGGATTTGTGATTTCAGATGACGGTTTAAAGATGGATCTTGAGAAGGTTGAAGCAATTTTGGAATGGCCTACACCTAAGAATATGAGTGAGGTAAGATCATTTCATGGTTTGTCTAGTTTTTACAGAAAGTTTATAAAGAATTTTAGTGATGTTTGTAATGCTATGACTGAAACAATGAGGGGAGATAAAAAGGAATTCAAGTGGACACATGGAACTAATAAGAGTTTTGAGACTTTGAAACAAAAGTTTGTTGAATTACCTATATTGTCTTTGCCTGATTTCAACAAAGAATTTCAAGTTGAACGTGATGCAAGTGGTAATGTAATAGGAGCTGTATTAAGTCAAGAAGGTAAACCCATTTCTTTCTTTAGTGAAAATTTGAATGATGCTAAAAGGAAATATTATGTGTATGATCAAGAGTTTTAAGCTATTCTTCAAGCCTTGAAGAAGTGGAGATATTATTTGATTCCTAAAGAGTTTGTGTTGTATACTAATCATAAAGCTTTACAATACTTGGGAAGTCAACATAAATTGAATCAAAGACATATGAAGTGGGTTGAGTACTTGTAGAGTTTTACATTTGTGATCAAGCATAAGAGTAGAGTTTCTAATAGAGTTGCCAATGCATTGAGTAGAAGACATTCTTTGTTGACTGAAATGAAGGTTGAAGTTCTTGGTTTTGATGAAATGAAAGAGTTGTATGATGTTGATCCTGATTTTCTGAGGTGTGGAGAGAGTGCAAAGCACCAAATCTGATAGATCACGTAAGTAAGTATGATGAGTATTTCATTCAAAGGTGTTTAGTTGTGTATTCCTAGAAGTTATATGAGGTTGAATCTGATTAAGGAAAAACATAGTGGTGGATTAGCTAGACATTTTGGAATTGATAAGACATTGAGTTCGCTGAAAGAGAAGTATTATTGGCCACAAATGTATAAGGATGTTCAAAAATTTGTAAAGAGTTGTGGAGTTTTTCAAGTTGCAAAAGAATTTATTTTAGCACTCTTCATGTGCCAAGTTACTATAGCACTCTTCATGTGCCGAGTTACCCAATGTATGTTGAGTGTTAGTGTTTGGACGTGATTTTTGCAAGCTAACTTGCGGGATTTATTTCATTTGTGACATTTATGTTAAGAGCTTTTCTTGGGATGAGTCTAGACTGTTTTTGGGTTGGCCTTCCTCTTATGTAATGTTCTAGAATAATTTGTAAGCCATTTTGGCAAGTATATATAGAGTGTTTAGGCTTAGAGTTAGGCAAGTTTTTGGGAAGAGGATTAGAGAGCAGAATTGAATGTGTGAATTTTTAGTTGGATCATTGAATGTGAATGAATTTGTAATTGGCCATAACTCAGAAGGATTTATAGTTGGGCATGTATGTTGAATATTTGAAGAATCAATAAAAGTATTTCATTCTTTTTCCTCCTTTGGTTGTTGTTCCTCGTGCTTTCTTCCGTTGTGTTAACTCTGGCAGGGTGGTTTGGATAGCTGGGTGAGCCTTTGGCCCTAGTTATTCATCCCTTGCATGCATCATATAGGGGTCAAATATAGCTATCCACTATCTTCTACTCTATTTGGGCTATATATTGACAAACTTAAAGAATGGTTAGCCATGAAAAATGGTGATGGTATCCAATTACATAAATTTTTAGTAACATTGATCCTCTATGTGGGCGATCTCATTTTGATTGCCAAATATGCTCGTAGTTTGCAAGATCACTTACTTTCCCTTAAGTACTTTTGTAAAATGGTAGGGATGTAGGTCAATATTAGTAAGACTAAAGTCATGTTTTTTTTTTTGAAAAATAGAAAACTACACTAGCATAAGTTCTATTTTGAGGGAAACATTCTTGATGAAGTTGTAGAGTATAAATACTTTAGGATTGATTTCAATGAAAAGATAAGTTGGGAAGGTTGTAGAAAGAAAAGTGTATTAGGAAGATGGAAGGCATTTTACATGCTTCAAAAGAGGTGTTGTGAGGAAGAGATTTAGGATTGGAACACTTCTCAAACTTTATTTGGGATTCTTGTGCTACTAATTGTTCTCTATGGTTGTGAAATATGGGCCAACTCAACACTTCATCCTTATAGTGTAAAAAAATCAAGGGGATCCAAAAGCATTGGCTCATAAACAGGTTTAAAATAAAAAACACCATTTGATATGATATTATGTTAAGTGAAGTTGGGGCTAAACCTATTGAGGAAATTGCTATGGTTCACCTTATTAGTTATCTAAAAAGTACTAAAAAATGGGTGATGGTAGATGGCCTAAAGTGATCTTTTATGATATTTTGTTCAAACATAGAATGACATGGATGCAACAAAACATCAAGTGGATTATCAAATGAAATATTCATTTCAGCATGTGTCCCATAAATAATAAAGAAATAAAGATCTTTGTTATGGAGAAATTCTATAAGAGAAATCAGGGAAATAGACTTGGAAGGAAAAAAATTGATTATATCAGTGAGCTCAACCCCATGTGTGATCAACTCCAAACAAAATACATTGTACCAAAATTCTTATTACACTATTGATCTTGGATTGGTTTTGAAAAGTGAGTGTCAACACACTTAAGCCATTTACTTAGTTCATGTTGAACTAGTAATACATGTCAAGCACAACATGTAAATATTAGACCATGTCAAGTTGCAATGAGTGTCAAGTCACTCATGTGCTAAGTCACTCAAGTGCTTAGTAGGTAGGCCATTCCAAGTAATTCAGGAGTCAAGTAAATAGTGGATGTCGAGCAGTGCAGGTTCTGAGTCATAGTATATATAATAGTGCATGTCAGGCATCAATGACTTCATATGTTGATCAGTAAAACAGTTTTGACATATTTGTTTGTAAGGGCACAAATAACTATGTAAACCATTTTAAAGCTGACTTAAGGATAGATTATGATCTTTAGGAGGTAAGGACAATCTATATTTGGATTCCCTATGCAATTACATGCAGCCAATTAGAAAATGGGAAGGTTTAAGCAAAAAAAATGGATGAATCTCATGTGTAGATTCATATCTAACCCTAAGCCACCTAGTCTTCTTAAGGAGGACAAATACCTAAACTCTTTATAGTGAGTGAATGAATTAGAGTGAACAAGATAGTTTACAGAGCATTTAGGGTGACTTAGAAGTAAGAGTAAATTGCAGAATTAGTTAGTGTAAAATAGAAGATAGAGAGAAGGATACAACATTGGAGACATAGATCATGAAGTATCAAAAGGACATTATGTAGAGGTGATCTGTTATTAGGCAAGCAAGTGCCAATCACAAAATCTATGTTGAGACATTTTAATAGGTGATTTCAATTAAATCTCTTAACAAAGTAGTCCTAATAGGTTCTATGAAATCCTTTAATAGGGTGTTTACTTAATTGTAAGTTGAAGTCCTCTAACAAGGCACACTTTTAATAGGGTTTTGAAATCCTCTAACAAGGTGAGACCTAATAGTCTTTGTAAGCCTTTAACAAGGTAGGCCTTTCATAGGGCAAACCATGATTCATACTCAAATCATTGTAACCTTAATTGGTTATAATTTATTATTGTAGTAGTGAAGATTTTTGGGTGTCATCCCCAATCCAGTTTTACTTTCTAACTTGGAGGGCTTCTTCGTAATCATATCTAGTGTTATGTGTGTGGTTCATTACATTTTTACATGATTTAGATTCATATGCTTTACATGTTATTCTAGAATATTAATGCATGTGATGAACTAATGATGAAAGTTTTATGGGTCCAACTTTAAACTCCTAATTTAACCCCCCCCCCCCCCCACTCTTAGAAGTTCCCTCTCTTTCCTCTTGTAATTCCAAATATTAGTATTAGAGCCCTATTCTCTGAAAGAGAATTTTTGTAACTTTGAGGAAAGATCTTGAAATGGAAGTCTACAATCTGGGAAAATCTATTAAGAACCAAGAGATTGAAATACATCCCATACTACATCAACTGAATGAGGCAAGAGAAGAACTAAAGAAATCCTTGAAGAGAAGGAAAGAGATCACTATTGCAGAGAATGACACACAATACAAAGAGATAGACACTACCAAGCTATTTATAGATGGCACACCAATAAATTTGATGTAACTATTGTAGATTTAATGGAAAAGAACATAATCCAAGCTGAGGAAATCAAGAAATCTCAAGCTAGAGCAAGAATCACAAGCTATACTACATTGAAGTTGCAGAATGAACAATTTTAGAGTGACCTAAAAAGAGAAAAGAAATTTTCTGAAAGTCTCAACAAGCCAAATGACACCATCAAATACTTTGAGAAATTATTGAGATCTCCTAGATCCAACAATGATACATTATGATTGGGTTACACAAGAACTAAAGAAGGAGAATCATCCAAAGTCGCTAAAGAAAGGAACATCAAAAGGTAAGAACTCCAAACCTTCTTGTCATAATTGTGGTAAGAAATGACATACTAATAAGGTGTGTAGGAGCAAGAATACAAATCAAAATGTCAAGCCTAAGAGCATGACTCATTGTCATAAGTACAACAAGCAAGGTCATCATGCACATGAATGTAGAACTAGGACTATGCATAAACAAAGGTTTGAAGGATATTGCTACAAGTTTCAAAAGTATAGATATAGAGCTTTTGAATGCAGATCTAATTCCATGTGGTCATCAAACAAGGTAGAAAAGGTAAGAAGCTATGGGAACTTTTGTAATTGGGATTTTAATACAAGATATAGCTATCACTATTGTCAATAATATGGACATGTTCTTGATAATTGTATTAGGACACACTTCAGTGGTAACTAAAAAAGATGGTTGAGTCAAACTACATGTTTTAGCTATTTGAAGATTGGTCACATCAGTAAACATTGTCCAACTAGGTCAAAAGAACCAAGTTGTGAATTTGATAAAGGAAAAGGCAAGGCAGATGTTGAACACAACTAAGATGAAATGAACAAGACATGGAAAAAGAAGGATTGATTGCAGGACATCAAATGGAGAAGGGATCACTTCACCCAATGGGTCAAGTGATCACATCTCATCAAACTAAACAATCAAGAGGTATGTGGGACTATTATTCAAGTGTTATATCATACATCAGTTCCAAAAAGAGATAGTACTAAAAAGACTACATTAGCATGAATAAAGATGAAAGATGTTGGAAATTTAATTTAAATCTTTAAGTTCTTCATGTTGTGTTCGAGCATGAAATGTTTCCTATGTATGTCGAGTGGAATGCTAGTTGATGTTGAGCTACCAGATTATATAGTTGGTGTCAATTTTGTAGTAGCTACTAAGTGATGGAAATATCAATAGATGTCGAGTGATTCTAAAAATGGTTGATGCTAAGCTTACAGCTGTGTAAGCACTAAGCATTAAATGCAAGGTTTTTGAAGGGTATATAATCATTTTTTGCTCATTATTCATCATTTTGAATTCAATCAAGAGCAAGTAGAGCAAAAGGTGATTCAGAAACTTTTCCAAAGTATTCATAGAGATTTTAGCAATGATCTCACACTACCATACAAATTTCACAAGGTATTTATCATAAGTTGAGCTATGCATTTTACTTTTGCATAAACCCTAGTTTGAAAAAATGGCATCTACTTCAAAAATGTAGAAGTGAAGGAAGTTTTGAATGCTCAACTTGTTAGTAATGAGGTTAAGCAATCCATATTTAAAGCCATCCCAGACATAGCTGATAAAATAGATCATTCTAGCACTTTGTCAATTATCCTGCCAAATGTAATAATTGTGCAAGATGTAAGGAAGTATAAGTGTTACAATTATAAAATAGGAAGTATAGGAGACATGGAGATTAGAGATTCATATAACAGATTGTGTGAGAATGGTGTTTTGAAGGAGGAATACAAAATTGTTGAGAAAAAGGGTTAAACACGAGCCCTAGATTTTCCAAATGTGTTTAAAACTGAGTGGATAAGAATTGTATTAAGTCAAATTCATGATGGTTCTTTATGGTTAGAAAGAGGACCAATAAAGATCACAAGGTGAATAATTCATAGGGTTACTAGCTATCCAACCCTAGATCAACCAAAGACACTTAGAAGTGACTCCAAGGAAGTAATTGAGAAGAACACTGGAGTAGTTGGAATAAGAGAGGTATTACAATAGATACCATTATTGATCCACTAAACTTTGTTGTAAGGGTAATCTCTCATAAATTTTATCAATCTAGTAGATTGAATAGTGTACCATGCATAGTTCTGGATGCTGGTTACAAGATTGTAAAGAAAGATCATACATATGATCTGGTAGAGCTACAATTACAACAACTGATGGAAAATCTTGGTGCTATTAGGAAAATCAAGAGTGCACAATGTAAATTTGATTCAATTCTAGTTTGTATATTCTTTTATGTGTAGAATACATTTCCCTTTTCTGGTACCGTAGGATGGAAGACCACTAGGTCAATTGCAATGCAAATCAATGAGTTCATTGAACAGATGGGAGAAAATTTGGAACCTTGATGACAAGTTATTTTAAAGATTTTAAGAAATCAATGAAGGAAAGAATGAGGATACTAGTTTCTTTGGTTGAAAAACACTATAATGACATATTCTTTCTTGTTGATGCTAATTACACTTTTATGCAAGCTACCACACTAACGGTAAAATGGTTAAGGCCACTTGGGTATGAAATTAATGTTGATGAAGCTTCAACAACCATCACTACACTCCTGGCAGAAGAAATAGATAAAAGTGCAAAGATATTTGGCAACTATGAGATGGTATAATCAAAGACTACCATGGAGTTGAAAACTACCTCCACACACAAGAAGAAAGAAAAGATGGTTAAGAAGCTGAAAGAAAAATTTGGAGAAGCTACAAAAGAGGAAGAAGAAGAAGAGGATGAAGAGGAAGAACAAGCACAAGAACCTCTTACATTGACCCAAGGTATCGAAGAGGATAAGGAAGAGAAGGAAACTAAAGGTTTTGAGGGAGAAGAAGTCGAGGAACCACCTACTCCTATTGAGACAAAGAAGAAGAAGGCTAAGGCACAACCAATGGAAAAAGAAAAGAAAATTGTCAAACATAGCCTAGCCAAGCCCATAGCTCCTACCACTAGAGCCAGTACACAAGCAACAACTCATAAGGCCAAGGAAAAGTCTAAGAAAATAGAGGAAGGTGGCCAAGAGCAAAAGAGACAAAGAAGAAAATATGTGGCACAGCTAGATTCAGATGAAGAAAGGATAGAATCAGATGAAAACAACCAATTTAAAGTGGTAAGTCACAATCCCCTGTCTAATCTTAAAAATTTGAAAAGCAAAGAAGATTTATTTGGTTTGAAACACATTGATTTTGATAAACTTGGAAAAGAGGAGAAAAATCAAGTGGAAGAGGCATTATATTCCATGATGTCCAAGTTTAAGAACACTCCATTAGAATTTTCCATCACAATACCAAAAGGTTTATATGATATTGTTGATTAAAAGTGGCATTATTGTTTGAATTTGGAGAAATAGGTTAGGGAAACCACATTAGCTCAAGTGACGCCAAAGCTAACAAAGGGATAGATTGCTAAGGCTATCAAAAGATATGTAGTTAGGTTTACACCTAAATATAGAGCCTTCAGCATACTTCAAAATAATATTGAAGGTGTGGTCAAGAAATTAATCCAAATATGGAAACTTATCTATGGGTTGACCACTATGAAACAAGGAGAAGCTAGCCCTTTAGAGGGAAAACTTGATGATAAGGATGAGGACAATGATGATGACAAAGAAAATGATGATAAGAAAGATGATACAATTGGGGAGGAAATAGAAAGGAAAGATGATGACAAGGCAAAAGCTGAACAGTAGCAAGATGAACAGAGTGTGCAGGACACACAAGTGTCAAGTGTCAGCCCCCCTCATGACACAAGTGTAACTACTAAATTGTAACTATGAAGGATGTTTCTAATGCTTCAGCTCATAATATTAATCTATGTAGAGCAAAAGAGTTGAAGAAGATTATAGACCAATCTCCACTCCAAGCAAAACTCTATGAAAATCTAGTTTTGGTCAATGTAGAAGAATTACAAAAGGTAGTGACTGAGGTCACAAGGGAAAAGGTGAATACACAAGAACCACCTTCTATCATCCCTTCAGTTACAAGTGTACAACCTTCAGTTCAAACAATAGTAGATACATCTACTAAGGTTGACACAAGTGTCAAAGTTGATACTATTGAGAAGAAGCAAGCAGAAGAGAAAGATACAACTATAGGACAATAAAAAATAGGATAGATAGATTCATCTATACCTAAAGAACAGGAACAAGGTGGAATTCAAGTCATAGTGATAGATCAGGGCAAGCCTAAAGAGCATGAACAAATACCTAAGGTGAAGGAACAAGAAGCCATCCAAGCATTGGTAACTCTACCAAAATCTTCCACTCCTTCTACACAAGCTCTCCAGAAGCCAAGCACGAAAGCCATTCCATTACAAATCTTAGTGCCAAGATAAAAGGTTGATAAGGTAATTCACTATGGAGACATAAGCCTTGATGAAGAAATTTTGATTCCAAATTTTGACTATGAAACCATATCATTGGAGCAAATAGGTATTTTGCAATAGGCCTTAGAGAAGAAAAAGCATCAAGAAATGCTTAGGAGAGAACATAGGTAGAAATAAACACTCAAACGCATTAAAGACATCTTTTTAGATGCATTCAACCTGCCAACTCCTAAAAAGACCAAGCCACTAATAGAACAACTAATAGACATAGTGGAAAAGGTCAGTAATGAAGACCTTGATACTACTGCAAAACCTTTAGAATGGTCTGAGAAGAAGTTTCGAGGAAAGGTGAATGAGAGAATATCTAGTGAAATAGCACTAACTCAAATTGTATTGACAACTAGGGTTGAAGAGGTAAAGAATGTACTTCAGAATATATTCTCATTGTACACAAATCTATGTGATCCTACACTTTTTACTTAAGAGACCAGGAGTCATATTTTGAGTCTGGAGAAAAAATTCAACATATCAGTTACTAAGCTACCTCAAAACCCAACTCAAAGTGAGAAGCATTTTAGAACATTGCTTCAAACCCAAATTCAATTAGTTGTACTGAAAGTAGATGAGGATAGAAAAAGAGCCAAATTGACATTTATATAGGCATCCCTTACCCCACACATAGAGATAATGCATAAGGAATTAGGTTATGTTGAGACTCTACTAAAGAAAGACCTCAACTTTTCTACTCTAGATGGCCTATGCACCTTGTTTTTGAGCTTGCAATCCAAATCAATTCATTGGATGTTGCATGTGACAACTAGGATGCAACCCTCAAAATCATAATGGAAGTCCATAAATCCTTTTTGGACAAACACACTATATGTGTATAGCCCATTTGACATACCATGGGGGAGAAATATAACATGGGGTAGATACAATAAATGGGGAGAATAATGAGGAGACAGAAACAAAAGAAGATAAAGTATGGGGGAGTATGACCAAAAGGAAGAGAAATAACAAAGGGGGACCATGTAGCAGAGTTATATCATTGGGGTGATATACATCTTTGTAGATACATCACTAAAGAAAGCAAGTAAACAGATATAGATATCAGCTAAGACAGAGCATATTAGATGAAAGGGCATTGAAGTCAGAGAGGAGCATAGATTTTGGATACAAATTAGACACATAAACTGAGGGGGAGTTATCAATTTTTGGGTATATAGGTTATTGCAGAATTTTGAAATTTTGAAGTTTTGTATATAAACTAAGTCATGGATATGTTATGCTCAAGAAGTTAAGGATAATATTGTATATTTAAATGTTTTTGACACTCATGTCAAAGGGGGAGATTTTTTATCTTAGATTGGTTTTGACAAGTGAGTGTCAACACACTTAAGCCATTTACTTAGTTCATGCCAAACTAGTAATACATGCCAAGCACAACATGTAAATATTAGACCATGCTGAGTTGTAATGAGTGTCAAGTCACTCATGTTCCAAGTCACTCAAGTGCCAAGTAGATAGACCATGCTAAGTGATTTAGGAGCTGAGTAAATAGTGGATGCTGAGTAGTGCAGATGTCAAGTCATAGTATATATAGTAGTGCATGCCAAGCATCAATGACTTCATATGCCGAGTGAAATATTTTTGACATATTTGTTTGTAAGGGCACAAAAAACTATGTAAACCATTTTTAAGCTGACTTAAGGATAGATTACAATCTTTTGGAGATAAGGATGAATCTATATTTTAATTCCCTATGCAATTACATTTAGCCAATTAGAAAATGGAAAGTTTTAAGTAAAAAATGGATGAATCTCAAACGTAGATTCATACCTAAACCTAAGCCACCTAAGTCTTCTTAAAGAGGACGAAGACCTAAAATCTTTATAGTGAGTGAATGAATTGGAGGAGTGAACAAGACAGTTTGCAAAGCATTCAAGGTTACTTAGAAGTAAGAGCGAAGTGTAGAATCAATTACTAAAGAATAGAGGATAGAGAGAAGGATATAGCATTGGAGACATTAGATCATGAAGGATCAAAAGGACATTGTGTAGAGGTGATCTATTATCAAGAAAGCAATTGCTAATCATAGGATCTATGTTGAGACATTTTAATAGGTGATTTTAGTTAAATCTCTTAATAGAGTAGTCCTAATAGGCTATATGAAATCCTTTAATAGGGTGCTTACTTAATTGTAAGTTGAAGTCCTCTAACAAGGCACACTTCTAACTAGGTGTTGAAATCCTCTAACAAGGTGAGACCTAATAGTCTTTGTAAGCCTTTAACATGGCAGGCCTTTCATAGGGTAGACCATGATTCATGGTCAAATCAAATCATTGTAACCTTAATTGGATACACTTTATTGTTGCATTTGTGAAGATTTGTGGCTGTCATCCCCACCCCAGTTTTACCTTCTCACTTGGAGGGTTTCTAGGTAATCATATTTGGTGTTATGTTTAATTGATTACATGTTCACATGATTTAGATTCATATGCTTTACATGTTATTCTAGTATATTAATGCATGTGATAAATGAATGATGAAAGTTTTATGGGTCCAACTTTGAACTCCTGATTCACTCACCCCCCTCCCTCTTAGAAGTTTGCTCTCTTACCCCTTGTAATTACAACATACAAAACTTAGAACCAATTCTCATCAACTAGGATGTGAAATAAGGTGATGGAAGAGGCCAAAAGAGTCTTGGGAAGAAAGAGTTTGTATGCTTTGCAACTCGAGAAATGTGGAAACTAAGCAAAACTTTGAGTTAAAGTGTGAGGTATACAAGGATATCAAGTTCAAATTTTTGGATATTATATCTGGCAGCTCTTGGCACAACTTATTCGGTGAGGAAAACATTGAGAAGTTAGGTGGGATCATCATCAACTTGCACAAAAAATATAGAACTGTTAAAGTTGGTTTAGTTGGAAGGTAGTCCCATAGGCTATGTTTAGCCTCATGGATACTAAAAATCATCTATCTATCTATTTATAACATATGTTTTTATGTTTTGCATTTAAAAATTACCTAATCAAACTACGAAATTCCCTATTTTAGTTTTTACTTACTACAAATAGTCGACACATTGTGGTGAACATGCCAACTTTAATGTTGGACCCATCAAAAATGTTTGTGTAGAATAAGGGAACTTAAGCTACAGCCCAAACAATATTAAATATGGGAAGTCCTTCATATGACCATTCTATGAGGTATCAAATAAAAATATGAATACTTTAAGATTTGATTTGATTGTTTTGATTTAAAATTTTATATACTTGGTTGAGATGAATGATTTTTATATGTTGAGTGATTGGAGGTTTGAAGTTAATCAATTGAACTAGTAATATAATCCTATACCATATATCACAAAAAAGATCCTTATTCAAGTCTGGTTGTACTTTAACAAAATATAATATCTTTATTATATTTGCATGAAACAATAATCAATATTCTTATAATTATAATTTAAAGTAGTAATAAATGAAACTATTGAAAAAAATTCTTCAATTGTATATTGTCATTGATGTTCACACAAATGTTAGTATTAATTGAGCAATGTAGAGTTTGTAGTATTAACCTTGTACATCTCAATATTAACCGAGAAATGAAGAAGTTTGTAGTATTAACCTTGCAAATCTTAGTATTGATTGAGAAATTGATTAAAGAAGACTTTCTAGTATTAACCGAGTAGTTGGTTAATGAAGAGAATCATGTTTGCAGTATTGACCAAGTGGTTGGGCATCAAAGGGCTTTTAGTATTGACCAAGTGGTCGAGCATCAAAGGAGTCATAGTCTTAACCAAGTGTTTAGTCCTAGTCTTGACTGAGCGATAATAGAATGTAATGGATAAATACTTCATTGATTGAGGTCAATTATTTGGATTTTTATTATTGTCTTGAAAGAGTGTTCAAGATGATTTGTCTAATTTTGTGATATATAAGAAAGGTGAAGTTGTGAGGATAAAAGTTTTGAAGTGGTATATGAAATAAGATGGACATGTACATGAAAGGTAGAGTAGAAAAGTGTGGAAGATAAGTTGCAAAGAACATCTAATTAGGAAGGATCCAGAGGTCAAGCCATAATTAGGATCTAGATCTACAAAAGAAGTTTCTTCACCAACCAAGTCAAAATTGTTGTTTCTTTCTAACCATTGTAGCACGAAAGAAATCTCTTAATAGAGTTGACTTAAGAGTCATTTTGTAAATCCTCTAGCAAGGTGACATTTCAAGAATGAGGTTTCTAAAGACCTCTATCAAGGCCACTCCTAATAGAGTGATTTAAATCCTCTAACATGATGGTACTTAATAGTATGTTTTGTAATGTTTAACAGGGTTGGCTCCTAATAGGGCTCACTTTAGAAGAGTGAAAATCATTATGACTATTTGTAAGGTGGTTTTTCCCAAATTGGGTTTCCACATTAAATCTTTGTGTCATCTTTGTTCATGTTATTCGCTTATGCTTTATGAATTTTCAACTAAGTTACTAAAGAGATAAATATTCTCAACATTTCTTTGTTAACTGAGTGTCAGTAGTACTCTAATGTTAACTAAACTAGTCAATATTTCATGATTAGTGGAAGTTTGTATTGATAGCTAAGGGACAAGGATTTATTTTTGTGGTAATTGATTTACCCCTCCTCTCTTAGTTACTCTCTTACATTTCCAATAATTGGTATCAGAGCATTTGGTGCATGCAGGAAAGGTTTTAAGGACCTAAGCTAAGATCAAGATGTCGTATAGAAGGGAGATCCCTAAACTTAATAGAGATAACTTTTTAGCATGACTTGAGTTGATGAAGCTACATCTATCAAGCATTAGTGATGATGGTGTGTTCTACCTGGAGAAAAAATATGTGCCACCACCTAAACTTATGACTATGGGGCTAATGAAAGAGGCAAAGGATCACAATATAATGATGATTGACATAGCTTCCTCTCTAAACTATTCTAAATTTAATGAGGTCAAAGATTGTCCCACTACATTTGATATGTGGCAAAAGTTGCAGAGTGTCTATGGAGATGATAAAAATGTGCAAAGAGACAAAGAAAAAAGCTTGAGAAGAAACTTTTATTGAATAAAAATGAAAGAAGGTGAGAAAATTGTCCAATATAGTGAAAGAATCAAAGAAAGTGCAAGTGCAATTAGAGTTACAAAAGAGAAAATTGATGATGAAATAGTAGTCAACAAGGTACTAAGAACACTTCTTCCTACTTATGCAATTAGAGTTTCAAAAATTCAAGAGATGAGATTCAATCCTAAAAATGATATAAACTTGGATGCACTTGTGGGAAAATTAACTACTTTTGAGTTGGATAACTTTGATAACTTTTCTCCTACTTCTAGCAATCTTGAATCTACATTCAAAACCAAACTAATCTTGGTAGAAATATAGGAAATTAAAAAGGAAAATAGGTTGACAGTGATGAAGAAGATGATTCAAATGAAGAACTTGAAGTCATTGAAGCCCTACTTGCAAAAAGAATATCAAAAGAGAAAGGAGAATTTAGAGGAAAAATCTCATTGATTTTTTTCTCATGTGAAGAGGTTGGTCATATTGGTACAATATTTCCAAACAAGATAAAGATGAGAAAAGATTCAACAAGTTCAAAGGTAAGAAAGACTTCAAAAGATACAAGGACTACAAAGACAAAGGTAATGAATCATGTTACATTACAAAAGATTCTAATAGTGATAATGATGAAGATGAAGTAGTTTATATTTCTATTAAAGATGAATTTGATAATGAAAAGATGACACTTATCTCTCATGCTAGCAAAAATGATACATGGATCATAGATAATGGTTGTTTTCATCACATGAATGGTGACAAAACTAATTTTGAACATTTAGAACACTATGATGGTAAAATTTTTAGATTTGGAAATAATGAACCATGTTATGTCAAAGTAAAAGGAATCATAGCATTAACAGAAGGAATAAAATATGAAAATACCTATTGGGTTGTAGGATTAAGACATACTCTACTCAGTGTAGCTCAACTAAACAATATAGGATACAAAGTAGAATTCATGAATGACAAAGATAAACTACTGGATGGAAAAGGAAACCTAGTTGGAATTGGAAATCAAACAAAAGGTAATTTGGTTTACTTAGATCTCACTAAAAGTACATGCTTGCTAGCTTAGATAGAGGAAAGTTTGTAATGACATAAGAGGATGTGTCATGTAAACTTTGACAACCTAGCTATAATAATCAAGAACAAAAGAGTAAGAGGCATACCTTATGTAAAGAAATCTAAGATGGGTGTGAGAAAAAAATGTCAAATTGGAAAGATGAGAAAAAAAAGCTTCAAAAGGAAATCCTACAAATATGAAGAAGTTTTGGAACTAGTTCATACAGATCTTTGTGGGCCAATAGTTGTGGAAAGCTACCGTGGAGATATATATTTCATTGTATTTGTTGATGATTATTCTAGGATGATGACTATACTATTTTTAAAAGATAAGTTTGATGCTTTTCAAAAGTTCAAATGGTATTTGGCTAGAGTTGAGAAAGAAACAGGAAATAATTTGAAATGTCTAAGATTAGATAGAGGAGGAGGATTCATCTCAAATGAATTCAAGGAGTTCTGTAATGAAAGAGGAAATAGAAAGACAAGTATCAACACCTAGAACTCTAAAGAAAAATGGAATAGTAGAAAGAAGGAAAAGATCCATCATGGAATGTGCAAGGACACTAATGATAGAGAAGAATGTTGCCCCAAAATAATGGAAAGAAGTAATCAACACAAAATTTCACACATTGAACTAAGTTCAACTAAAGAAAGGTACAAATAAAACACCTTATGAATTGTGGTATGGGTATAAGCCTAATGTTTGTAATCTTGGAGTATTTGGAATCAAATGTTATATCCTAAAAAATGTAAGGAAAGTAAAGCTTGATGCAAAAAGTGATGAAGGTATATTCCTAGGGTACTCCAATAAAGGAAAGGCGTACAAATGTTTGAATCTTAATACTCACAAAGTCATTGAAAGTGCATGTGTGAAGATTGATGATTTTGAAGAAAGAAGTGGCATATAGAGAAAAAAGGAGCCTAAAGACTATAGAAAGTGTGTTTATTATGAGGAACCTAAGAATTTACCTCATAAAGTTGAAGCCAATCAAAGATCAAGTGTACCTAGAAATTTTCTAGAAGTTTTTCCCCAATCATAGACAAAGGTACTTGAGTCATAGATAGTTCAACCTGAGTTGCAACCTCAAGCAATGCAACCCAAGTCATAGGCAGTGCAACCTAAGTCATAGTTAGTGCAACCTAAGTTACAACTAGATCAGTCAGAGGAGCCCAAGTGGGTCACAAAAGATCACGGAGAACCAAGTGAACCAAGTTTAGAATCAAGAAAGAAAGATCAAAGACTCATAAAATATGTCAGAAGGCATCATGCACCTAAACAAATAATTGGAGGAGAGACAAAAGGAATACTAAAAAGGAAAAAATTAAAAGGTACATGCTTTCTTAGTGAATTTGAGCCTAGATATGTAAAAGATGCATTAGAAAATGAAGGTTGGATATAGGCAATGAATGAAGAATTACAAAAAATAGAAAAGAATGAAACCTAGTCTCTTGTACCTAGACCAAAGCATAAAAATATGATTGTTACAAAATGGATATTTAGAAATAAGTTGAATGGGAAATGAGAAGTAACAAGGAATAAGGAAATGCTTGTATGCAAAGGTTATGCTCAAGAAGAAGGTATTGATTATGGGTAAACATTTTCCCTTGTTGCAAGACTTGAAGGAGTCCAAATACTTTTATCATATGCAACATAAAAGGGATTCAAAGTATATTAGATGGATATTAAATTATCTTTCTTAAATGGAGTCTTAGAAGAATAAGTCTATATAGAACACCCTAAAGATTTCATTGATCCAAGAAAAATAAATATGGTATGTAAACTTCATAAAGCTTTATATGGATTGAAGCAAGCTCCTAGAGAATGGTATGAAAGACTACATAGATATCTAGTAAAAATTGGTTTTGAGAAGATAAATTATAATATAAATTTGTATATCAAAGAATGACCACAGGATAAGATATTGCTTTCAAAAATATTTGTAGATGATATAATATTTGGAGGAAATGAGATGTTATGCAAATTATTTTATGAAGAAATGAAGAAATAATTTGAAATATCTATGTTTGGAGAGATTAAATTCTTTGTGGGTTTACAATTTCATTAGATGAAGGATGGCATATACATTACTCAATCGAAATATATCATGGAAACATTGAAAGTATTTGGGCTCAAAGATTCCAAGCCAGTTGGAACACCTATGTCTACTAGTCATAAACTCTCAAAGAATGATGATTCAAAGGAGGTAAATCAAACTACTTATAGATCAATGACTGGAAAACTTTAGTATGTGGTACACACTAAACCTAATATTGTTGGATAATGTTTTCCTTGATGTCACACAAATGTCATATCAGTCATTAGTCTCAAGTTCACCGAGCTCAGAACATTTGCAATGCAATCTATAGTGCCAACCGAGCTCACTCGGTCATCAAAAGAAATGTGGAAGACAGTGTTAACCGAGCTAACTTGGTTAACAAAGGAAAGGTGAAAGACAGTGTTCACCGAGCTCACTCGATCAATGAAGGAAATGTGGAAGTCAGTGTTAACCAAGCTTCACTCAGTCTCCAAAGGGTAGTTTCCACCGAGCTCACTCGGTCATAAAAGGAATCATGGAGAAGTCAGTGTTAATCGAGCTTCACTCGATCTCTAAAGCGTAGTTTCCATCGAGCTCATTTGGTTATCTCAGGAAACTCATTACTTACCGAGTTCTCCCAATGATTGAAAGATTGTCACAAAGTTCGTTGTATTAACCGAGCTCAGTTGGTTAACACAGGAATTATTTTCTGAACAAAGTTTACTGTGCAGGGTCGGCCAGTATAGGGATTTGCAAATTAATTACCTCTAGCTGACTATTGTAATTGTTTGTTTAGTCAGTGATTCGAGCCGACTAAGATAATCTGAAAGGTATATATGGTCATTCAAGTTATGAATTAAAGTGTGTGTGTGATTGTGAAAAAAGAAGTTATGAATGCGAATTATAGTATGAAATGAAAAGGTGAATGTTGAGAAAAGTTTGATGAAGGATCAGATGTGTTGAAGGAGTTGTAAAGTTGTATTTGATCAGTAAGGATCCAGTCAAGCATAACAAAGATCTGTAATCAGAAAAGATAAGTTGTACATTATATCAGGTCACTTCATTGTTGCTTTCTAACCATTGTAACAGTGAATTCAAAATCTCTTAACAGAGTTGGTTTAACAGCCATTCAATAAATCCTCTAACAAGGTGAGAGTTTAGTTGAATTGTTCTAAAGACCTCTAGCAAGGCCACTCCTAACAGGTTGATTAAATCCTTTCACAGGGTCACACCTAACAGTGTGTTTTTGTAACCTTTAACAAGGTTGGCTCCTAACAGGGCTCACTTTAGAAGAGTGAAAAATAGTATCTAGTTACATTGGGGGTTTTTCCCATATTGGGTTTCCACGTTAAAACCGGTGTCTCTTGTGTTCTTAATTGCTAAATTGCTTTGTGCATGATAACATATCAGTTCTTAATATTTATCATTTGCTGCATTATCAAGTTTCAGTATTTTATATTAATCAGATCAAGGGTATATTTAGACATCTTAGGGATTGTGGAAACTTTTGTAGTAACTGATTCACCCCCTCCCTCTCTCAGTTACTCTATTCTCATTTCCAACAATTGGTATCAGAGCTTTTGGTGCTTGCAAGAAAAGATTTCAAGGATCTAAGCCAAAGATCAAGATGTCTTACAAAAGAGAAATTCCAAAACTCAACAGAGATAACTTCTCTTCATGGAAAGGATTGATGAGACTTCATTTGGCTACTATTGGTGATACTGGACTGAAATGCCTTGAAGAAAAATATGAAGAACCTTCTGGCACATTGTCTGTTAATGACATTGCTCAAAAGAAGACTCGCAACAATATGATGATAGACATAGCATCCGCTCTCAGTTATGAAGAATTTGATGACATTAAGGACTGCAAAAATGCCTTTGAGATGTGGAACAAGCTAAAAGAGATCTATGGAGGAGATGATAATGTGAGAAGAGAAAAAGCAGAAAGTCTAAGAAGAAAATTTGATCAAATGAGGATGAGAGAGGATGAAAACATTGCAAAGTATGTTGAAAGAGTTAAAGCATGTGTGAGTGCAATCAAAGCATCTGGAGGTGATATCAAAGGAGAAACAATTATAAGCAAATTTCTCAGAACCTTGCTTCCCGTTTATGCAATCAGAGTTTCTGTAATTCAAGAAAGAAGGTGTGAAGCAAATCATCAGATAAATCGTGAGGCCATAATTGGAAGACTAACTACATTTGAACTAGATAACTTTGACAACTATGTTCCAGCCTCCAAGAACATTGAATCAGCATTTCAAGCCAAGCTCTCACTCAAGGAGAAAAACAAAAAGGAGAAGGAATCTCAGTCAAAAAGTGAAAATGAATCAAGCCAAAGCTCAGACAGTGCCCTCAAAGTGATTGAAGTTCTACTAGCAAGGAAATATTCTAGAGGCAGAGGAAAATACAAAGGTAAAGTTCCTCTAATCTATTTTTCTTGTGAAGAAATTGGTCATATTGCAGCAAGGTGTCCAAACAAGCAAAAAAATGATGAAAAGAAAGATTACAAATGGAATGGCAAGAAAGACTTCAAATCTTCCAAGAAAAAAGGTAAAAAATAATGCTTCATGGCTGAAAATTCTAAAGATTCTGATAATAGTGAGGATGAAATTGTTTATATTGCCGTTAAAGATGATTCTGACAGTGATGAGGAAGATAAAATGACACTTGTTTCTCATATAAGTAAGAATGATACATGGATTATAGACAGTGGTTGCTCACATCATATGACTGGTGATAAAACTAAGTTTGATCAGTTTGAAGACTATGATAGTGGCAGTGTAAGGTTTGGTAATAATGAACCTCATTTCATAAAAGGAAGAGGAAGAATCTGTCTAACCAAAGAACTTGTATGTAATAATGCCTATTGGGTTGAAGGTCTTAAACATAATTTGCTAAGTGTGGCATAGTTACTCAATACTGGATTCAAGGTGGAATTCATGCATGGAAAGGCAAGACTGTTGAATGAGCAAGGAAAGCTGATAGGATCTGGCACCCAAACTAAAGGTAACTTGTTCTATCTAGAACTTGGTGAATGCTCATGTTTTATTGCTCAAATTGAAGAAATTTGGTTATGGCATAAAAGGTTGTGTCATGTTAATTTTGATAATCTGGTAAAAATAAGCAAATTCAAGAAAGTAAGAGGCATTCCTAACATTAAGAAACTTGAGGTTGGTCTATGCAAGAATTGTCAGATTGGTAAAATGGGAAAGACTAGTTTTAAAGGTAAGAACTATCAGTCTGAAGATATATTAGAAATTGTGCATACTAATTTATGTGGACCCATTGGAATAGAAAGCTATACTAGAGAAAAGTTTTTTATTCTTTTTGTTGATGACTACTCAAGAATGATGACTGTCATGTATCTAAGGAATAAATCAGAAACATTTGAGAAATTCAAATGGTATTTAGCAAGAGTAGAAAAAGAAATAGGAAAAAGACTAAAATGCTTAAGGTCAAATAGAGGTGGTGAATTCATCTCACATGAATTCAACAACTTCTGAATTAAAAAAGGTATTAAAAGAAAGGTCTCAGCACTAGGAACTCCTGAACAAAATGGAATAGCTGAAAGAAGAAACAAATCCATCATGGATTGTGCAAGAACCCTGATGATAGAAAAGAACAGTGCTATCAAATACTGGAAGGAAGCCATCAAATTGAGTATAGTTGAAGAAGGACTCATTCAAAACTCCCTATGAATTATCGTATGGCTACAAACCCAATGTAAGTTATCTGAAAGTATTTGGAAGCAAATGTTACATTTTGAAAGAATCTAGAAAAGGAAAATTTGATGTAAAAGGTGATGAAGGAATATTTTTAGGATATTCTTGCAAAAGCAAAGCATATAGATGTTTAAATCTATCCACTCACAAAGTCATAGAAAGTGCACATGTGAAAGTTGATGAGTTTGCAGACAAATCTGAAGAAGAAAGCAAAAAGGTAACTGAAGATTATAGAAGATTTGTTTACATTGAACCAGATACTATACCAAGCATACCATTCACTCAAGAATCCTCAACTCTTGAGTCATCAGTAACCGAGTTGCAAAATGATCAAACTGAGCCATAGCAACATTCAGACATTACTGAGCAAGTGTCTATCGAGTCTGAAGCACCCGAGCCAATTCTTACCGAGCCAGAACAGCCTGAACATGAAATTAAAGCACAAGGAGATATCAATGAAACTCATTCTAGAGGCAAAGAACCTTTATTAGCTAAATATGTTAGAAGACATCATGCACCAAATCAAATCATTGGAGACAAATCTGAAGGAACCTTGACAAGAAGCAAGCTGAAAAATACTTGTTTACTTGCTGATTTTGAACCTAGAAGCATTAAAGATGCATTGGCAAATGATAGTTGGATTGAGGCAATGAACGAGGAAATAGAACAGATAGAGAAGAACAAGACATGGACTCTTGTACCCAGGCCTAAAAATAAGAATGTAATTAGAACCAAGTGGGTATTCAGAAACAAGTTGACTGAAGATGGTAAGGTATCCAGAAACAAAGCCAGATTGGTATGCAAAGGATACTCTCAAGAAGAAGGCATAGATTATGGAGAAACCTTTGCTCCTGTTGCAAGATTAGAAGGACTCAGAACCTTACTTGCATATGCTGCTCACAAAGGATTCAAATTTTATCAGATGGATGTCAAGTCAGCATTCCTCAATGGAATATTGGATGAAGAGGTTTACATTGAACAACCTAAAGGTTTTGTTGATCCAGATAAAAAGAACATTGTATGCAAATTACACAAGGCACTGTATGGTCTGAAACAAGCCCCTAGAGCATGGTATGAAAGAGTGCATAACTATCTTATTCAGATTGGTTTTCAAAGAATTAATGATAATAGTAGCTTGTATATAAAGGAAGGACCAGATAATAAGATTGTCTTGGAAGAAATATTTGTAGATGATACTGTTTTCACAGGGCATGATGATCTTTGCAAAGAATTTTCAGAACAAATAAACAAGGAATTTGAAATGTCTATGTTTGGTGAAATAAAATTCTTTGTTGGTCTTCAAATTCAATGAAATAAGAATGGCATCTACATCACTCAATCAAAATACATCAAGGAGATATTAAAAAAGTTTGGTATGGAGGACTATAAACCTGTTTGAACTCCTATGTGTACTGGATTGAAACTTACCAAAGATTATGAATCCAAAGAGGTAGATCAAACATTGTATAGATCTATGATTGGAAAGTTGCAATACGTAGTTCATACTAGGCCAGATATTGCCCTTGCAGTTGGTATTGTTGCAAGATTTTCAGCAAAGCCAAGAGAAAGCACCTGATGGCAATCAAAAGAATAATGAGATATTTGAAAGGAACTGAAGATTATGGCTTATGGTACAAATTTGGAGTTAATTTGGATTTGAAAGTGTTTACTGACGCTGATTGGGCAGGAAACCTTGATGATAGAAAAAGCACAAGTGGAGGAGCATTCTTTCTTGGAAAAAGATTGGTTTTTTGGACAAGCAAAAAGCAAAATTGTACATCCCAATCTACAACAAAGGCAGAGTATGTTGCTGCAGCAGTAAACTATTCAAATATTGTTTCGTTTAAGCAGTTATTGCAAGGAATGAAGATGGAAATCAAAGAACCAGTTGTCATGTTCTATGACAATACTAGTGCAATCAACATATCTAAGAATCCAGTGATGCATTCCAAGACCAAGCATATTGCAATAAAATATCATTTTGTCAGAGAATTGGTGCAAGATGAGGAAATCAAATTGGAATATGTCCATACAAGGGAACAAATTGCTGACATATTCACAAAGCCTTTACCTAAGGATGCATTTTTGTATCTCAGAGGTAAGTTAGGGGTCATTCCCCTATCTGAAGTCCACTAAAAATAAGTTCTAGTGATGCATCAATGCATACAAGATTGAAGATCTATCTGTTGATACAGTTTAATCAGAAATCATTGCATATGAATCAGTGCTAAAGGTACATTACAATTCACTTAACTTCTGTTTGGCATGTGTTGTCAAAGAGGGAGAGATTTACTGTCATATCCTTCTGAAATTTGTGAGATTTGAAAAGTTTTCCATGAAGTCTCTTAACAGAGGGAGATTATTGAAGGAGGGAGAAGTCTGTTATCTTGTTGGACTTGTTTTCAAAATTTCATTATGTTATGACATGTTGTGTTGCCATCAATGCTAAAGAGGGAGATTTTTGGATAATGTTGTCCTTGATGTCACACAAATGTCATATCAGTCATTAGTCTCAAGTTCACTGAGCTCAGAAAGTCTGCAATGCAATCTACAGTGCCAATCGAGCTCACTCGATCATCGAAGGAAATGTGGAAGACAGTGTTAACCGAGCTAACTCGATCAACAAAGGAAAGGTTAAAGACAGTGTTCATCGAGCTCACTCGGACAACAAAGGAAATGTGGAAGTTATTTTTAACTGAGCTTCACTCGGTCTCCAAAGGGTAGTTTCCACCGAGCTCACTTGGTCATCAAAGGAATCATGGAGAAGTCAGTTTTAACCGAGCTTCACTCAATCTCCAAAGCGTAGTTTCCACCGAGCTCACTCACTTATCTCAAGAAACTCAGTACTTACCGAGTTCTCCCGGCGATTGAAGGATTGTCACAAAGTTCACTGTATTAATCGAGCTCAGTCGGTTAAAACAAAAATTATTTTCTAAACAAAGTTTACCGTGCAAGGTCAGCCAATATAGGGATTTGCAAATTAATTACCTCTAGCCAACTATTGTAATTGTTTGTTTAGTCAGTGATTCGAGCCAACTAAGATAATCTAAAAGGTATATATGGTCATTCAAGTTATGAATTAAAGTGTGTGTGTGTGACTGGGAAAAAGAAGTTATGAATGCGAATTATAGTATGAAATGAAAAGGCAAATGTTGAGCAAAGTCTAATGAAGGATCAGATGTGTTGAAGGAGTTGTAAAGTTGTATTTGATCAATAAGGATCCAGTTAAGCATAACAAGGATCTGCAATCAACAAAGATAAGTTGTACATTATATCAGGTCACTTCATTGTTGCTTTCTAACCATTGTAACAGTGAATTCAAAATCTCTTAACAGAGTTGGTTTAACAGCCATTCAATAAATCCTCTAACAAGGTGACAATTCAGTTGAATTGTTCTAAAGACCTCTAGCAAGGCCACTCCTAACAGGGTGATTAAATCCTTTAATAGGGTCACACCTAATAGTGTGTTTTTGTAACCTTTAACAAGGTTGGCTCCTAATAGGGCTCACTTCAGAAGAGTGAAAAACAGTATCTAGTTACATTGGTGGTTTTTCCCATATTGGGTTTTCACATTAAAACTGGTGTCTCTTGTGTTCTTAATTGCTGAATTGCTTTGTGCATGATAACATTTCAGTTCTTAATATTTATCATTTGTTGCATTATAAAGTTTCAGTATTTTATATTAATCAGATCAAGGGTATATTTAGACATCTTAGGGACTATGGAAAGTTTTGTAGTAACTGATTCACCCCTCCCCCTCTCAGTTACTCTATTCTCATTTCCAAAATATATTGCATTAGCAAATGGAATAATTGCAAGATTTTCTACCAATCCACAAGAAAATCACATGATGACAGTAAAGTACTTTCGAGATAGCTAAAAGAAATTGAAGAATATGGCTTATGGTACAAGAAAGGAGGAAATCTTGAGTTGAGAGCCTTTACGTATGCAGATTGGATAGAAAACATTGATGATAGAAAAAGAACTAGTGGAGGAGAATTCTTTCTTGGAAAGAGGTTAGTATCTTGGAAAAGCAAGAAGCAGAATTATATTTCTTAATCCACAGGAGAGGCATAGCATGTTGCTACAGCAGTCAATTATTCTTACATAATGTGGATCAAACAATTGATTTCAAGAATGAAGGAAGTAATCAAGGAACCAGTGGTTATCTATTGTGTTAACACAAGTACAATAAATATATCCAAAAATCTAGTGATTCACATAAAGACAAAACACATTGCAATCAAATATAATGTCTTAAGGGAATTAGTTCAAGACAAAGCAATGAGATTAGAATATGTGAACACAAAGAAGCAGATAGTAGATATATTTACTAAGGCTTTACCTAAGGATGGATTTATGTATCTAAGAAGTAAAATTGGGGTTATTACCCTATCTGATGCTCACTAAAAACAAAATATAGTGATTCATAACCAAGTTCATTAAAAATCCATCAAGTTGATGCAAATTTTCACACTTAAGGTCTAAATTACAAAGCATATTTCATATGAATTAGTACAAAAGGTACATTATAACTTCAAAGTATGTAGTGAGTCATCAACCAAGTTCATTGAAAATCCATCAAGTTGATGCAAATTTTCACACTTAAGGTGTAAAATACAGAGCATATTTCATATGAATTAGTATAAAAGGTACATTATAACTTCAAAGTATGTATCCTATGGAATTTGATGTCAAAGAGGGAGGATTTAGTGTGTCAATATGGAAGATTGAAGGAAGTTCAATGTCAGATTTAAAGAGGGAGAGTTTTGTATCTCAGAAGGAAGATGAAATGATCAACAAAGAGGGAGTAAATGTTATAAGTTCATCGAAGAGTGTTGACAAGAAAGAAGTAGAGGCAAATCCAAGAAAAATCTCAGAGGGAGTTGGTATAAATGAGAATTAGAATGAAACTAAAGATATTATCTAATTGCTCATACTTTTATTAGTAGATGTTGACATGTTGTGTTGCCATCAATTCCAAAGAGGGAGTTTCTTGAAAATAATTCTTCAATTGTATGCTATCATTGGTCTTCACACAAATGTTAGTATTAACCAAGAAATGTAGAGTTTGCAATATGTTATCCCCTCTTTGAGTGCCTTCATGTTCAAAATTATTTTCAATTTTTGAATTTCAATGGTCTTGTTATTTTCTAACATGGTGAAAATTTTAGAGAAAACCCTAGGTGTAATAAAATGGTTTAAACCCCTCTCATTGTATTAATCCTTCATTGAGATTGCCACTTAATTTTTAATTTTCATAGCATGGGGTTAGTTCCCTTTATCCTTGGTTTTATTTTACCTATGATTATCTCTTGCTTTTTCTACGTGTTGTTTAATTATTTTGGCTAACCAAAGGGATGAGTTGTTTTGTAACCATTCAATTCATCCTAGATCTATGGTTACTACAATGTCGTTATGCAAAAGTATAGATTCTTTCAGTTCTACAAAAAAATGAGCTTGTGATACCTATCTAGTGGGACCAAAGAAATGCAACAACTCTTAACAATCAATCTCGGCCCTCAAATGCCAAAAGAATTAGCAGTTATCACTTATTCACTATGAGAACATGTGCTTATTTTAAACATCATGATAGAGAGAGAGTATGACACATAGATGTGGTGGGTCCATAAACTTTTGAAGGGATTCACATCATCACAGGACAACTATCATGCTATGTTTGGTTTACATCTCAAGCAAAACATTGTTTAAATTTTTTTTCCTAATCATTGATCAAATTGAAGATCGACAGATATTGCATTATCACTATGGAGAAGTACCCAGGTTTTAAGCAATGCAAGAATGTGAAAGTTTCCACATGTCCAATAGGTTAGGGATAACTTAAGAAACCCCCTCACCAAAAAATATATAATTTTTTGGTGAATCCAAAATTACTTTCATGGGAAAACATTAATTTCTGTAGGCAAAATTGTTTTCGATGTCACAAAAAGTTTAATGTTAGATGCAAATTTACTTCAACCATTACAAAATTTCATAAAATTGAGGCAATCTTGTTCCCTTTGATACAAAGGGTATATATTGTACATGGCAATTTTTTCCATTCATTGGAAAATATATATATCACATTAGGCAATTTTTCCCATTTGTTGGGAAAAAAAAAAATATTGCATTAGGTGATTTTTCTTGTTTATTGGAAAAAATATATATTTGATTGGGAAAATTTTCTTTTCTATTGAAAAACATATATAATGTATTGGAAAATGTGGCTAGATGACACATATGTGGAATGTCCTATTACATTTATGGCATGATGGAATTTGTTTGAAAAAACATTCTTTAAATTGCAGACATCCTGCTTAGTGGTTGCCATTATCAGAAAAGTAGTTGGTTGCCAAAAATGGGATTACCCGTGGAAGAGGGATATTTGAATGAAAATCCAAGCTCTGTTGTTAACCCAAATTTTCCTATGGAGGAGGATGAGAAACAAAGTGATCTTACTATTGGGCTTATTGCAGCTTCGCAAGTTTGCTCTGCTAATCTCGAGGACAACATCAAAGAGCTCAGGAAGGAGATGGAAAAGGAAAACCTCCAAGCGATGTTTGTTGAAATGGGTCTCAAACCTGCTAATTTTGAAGATCAAATTGCAGATACGGTGGAACTAAAAAATTGGAACTTCAATTCTTTTGGGATGTTTTGAAGTATAAAAGAAGTGTTACATGTAGAATCGTTAGTTTATTTTTTAAAACATATAATCGGAAGTGTATGATTTGAAATGTAATAGTTTGAAGCTTTGTCACTTCCCTTTTTGAGGGAAACCACAACTATTACTGGTATACTATAGTCTATTGTGAATAGTCTATATACATAAAGCAGATGCAAAGAATATGATACTAAGTAAAACCCTTTTTGCTGACATTTGATATTTCAATGGGAATGGATTTTTTTTTGGGCTCTAGTTATTTTATAGTAATCACAAATTTACTTTCTAAATTTGTGTAAATCATAATTTTACTTTCCAGTAAGTACGTACTGGTTAGTAGTAGTACATAGTACATACTACACATGCCGCATGTGACTAGGAATTGATGTATGCAATAATTAATTTTTGGGAAATGTTTCTACTATCATTTCATATCTCCAACATACGTGTGTAACCAGTAACATCCACTTACAAACTATCATCTGTTGGATGATAATATATCAACAATTGAAGGTTCATTTTGGGCCAAACATCTTGAATGAAGCCTCAACCTTGTTTAATTCTTCAGAATGGTGAGATGTTTCATTCTATCCTATACCACTTGCAGTGAATAATACATACATGTCTTTATCACTGTCAGTGTTATTCCCTCTTCCATCGAGTTCACACACATAACAACTTTTTTGGCATGAACTTGTATTTATGTTGAAGATTTGCAAAGATTTAATAATTTAAAACAAATGAACTAGAAGTCAAACGAAATAATATGTATGGAATCAGGACCATTTCTCAGGCACTTGGCTTATTTATAGGCAATTGAGCTTCTTCTTTTATCATTTCTCATCTCATTTTTGGTAGTCAATAGTCTGGTAATAGGTATATACTTTTAGTGCTGATTCAATTCTAGTTTAGTTTACTTGGTGGTAGTCTAGTAGAGTGGTAGGTCTTGTTCTATAGTCAAGATGGGCACTCCAATTTGCTTGACATGCAAATTGGAAGAGGAATAGAAGGCCTTTTTAGGTTAAGTTCCTAATGAAAACCTCTTGTCAATCTGCAATGAGGTTGTTCCTACTACAACTACTACTATGAACTTAATTATTCATGCTGTGAAAATGGTTTTGGGGCATCAATTTTTGGAGAATGAGAATAGGTACTGTGTCAACTCTAACATTACATTCCATTTTTTGGCCTCTCTGCTTGACCTCAGAGAAGCAAGGGTCAATATTTTGCTGCTTTTGAGGAAGACTTTTAAAGAAAAATACTTGTGTGATGACATTGATATTGTTGCTCATGTAGAATTAGGGGTGGGGATCCCTTGGGTGGATGAAATCCATAAGCTTTTGGAACTTGGCTAGAATGTGGCCCTACAACCATTTATGTTGGGCTTGACTACTAGGCAGTTGAAGCACCATAAGAAATGTGCACAAATTG
Organism: Cupressus sempervirens; assembly: GCA_028749045.1. Taxonomy (NCBI): domain Eukaryota; kingdom Viridiplantae; phylum Streptophyta; class Pinopsida; order Cupressales; family Cupressaceae; genus Cupressus; species Cupressus sempervirens. Next base: position 794,782,374 of record CM053783.1, on the reverse strand, counting down.
GATTGGATATTCTCCAAAAATGGTATAACCTAGACGAAGTGGCATAGGATAACTTGTGGCTAGAAGAATTCACAACCTCGGTCTAATCTTCTTCTTTCTACAATGACGAGTACAGTAGTACTAGGGTTTTCCCCTAAAGTTTGGTTTCACTTTCCATTTAATTTTATCATATTACAATCATTGTACATGCCTCTAGAGTCTCTAGACTCTACTTTAGATTGTAAATTTCAAGTGACAATGAATATCAATAAAAAAATTGGAGTTCTGTATAAAATTGTATTTCATTGTTATGCTTATGCAATATTTTGTCATTTTCCAAATTTTCTATTAAATTGTTAAGAAACAAAATATAACATTTAACATTGAATTAAAATTAAATTATTAAGGTTTTATAGTTAATAATCAATTTAATCGATACTTACTTTTACAATCAGATTTAACTCTTCATTGGATAGGCTTATTTTACAATCAAATTTAAAGTATCATTGAAAAACTATTTCATTTTTAAAATTAGAAATATTCTAATATATTTAAGAACTATGTTACTAAAATTATAAAGTTAAAAGGTCATGCCACGATGACTATTGAATGAACAAAGATCTACAACTTCAGTAATTTTTGGCTTAAATTTGGCAACAACCAACTAGCTTTTCTAAAAGCCCTGAAAAGAAGACATGTGGCAAATATGATCAAGTATGAAATCACTATGTGCATAGTAGCACTATTTGATCAAGTTAGATCAATGACCATAGATGCTTTTTGAGCAAATGTGGGGCACGTTAGACCAATTTTATAAATGTAACTAGAAAAAAAGACATGTGTCATCTCTAATAGAATAACTAATAAATGTGCTATATAAGAACACTCAACTATTCATACTGGAAATCACTTTTTAATTAAAAATTTAATTTTAATTAAAACTTTAAGTATGCTATATGAATTAGAAGAATTTAAATACACTGTATTACATCCTTAAAGTTAATTATATTTTAAGCATCTTCAAAAGCATTAAATAACATAAATGTATGTTTAATGTAAATGGTTTAGTTTGAAATTCAATGCACATTGCACAAGTGTTAATAGAATCTTATTTATATTATAATATAATCATAATTAATATTATAATTATAATTTAATATGATGACACAACTATTAATATAATAAAGGGGATGCCACTACTACCATTGGATTAGCAAGGATCAATGGCTTGAGATGTATTTCAAGCCAATCTGGGCAACACTCAACTCATTTTCTCAAATCACTCCAAAGAGAAGAAACATAGCATACATGTAATACCTATGACTATTTGATAATCACTTTGACATGGATAGTAGACATCATACTAACATGCAATATAGGGAATCAAGTTGACCACCATTCAATCAACTTAGATCAACACTCCAAATAAATTTTGGGCCAATTTCGACAACAATTGACTTGTATCTACATATTCCATGAGAAGAGGACATGTGGTATACTTGACATAACATCTATTGTAGCATCTATATCCTTTACAATGATACACACTATTTGATCAACAAAGATCGAATGGCCCTAGTTGTATTTCAAGTTGACTTCAGCTAGAGTAGTCTTGCTTTCTCAAATGCCATGGAAAGAAGACATGTTCCATATAGGAATTGGGTCAGAAAGAAGACACAGAGCATTGATGTAGACCATGGTGTGGTAATAGGACATGTAAAGATTGATGGCTAACACCATTGGAGCATCAAAGATCGATGATTTGAGATTTATTCAGGTGGAATTTGGCTACCTTCATTTTTGTTTCAAAATTTCCCCCAAAAAGAAGTCTTCATAAATTAGCGATAACTATTAGAGTTAATCCTGAATTATACTGTAATGATTGTACATTTATGATTTCACGAATAATTATAATATCAATTGTCCACTGCATAATGTATGTTAGAATTAATATCAATAACATGCTCAAGTAATTTTCTTTTTTGCATACTATAAGGTTTAGTTTTCATTATTCAAACTTGGATGTTTGTTGTGTGCACAAATTACCAATCCAAGGACCAAGATTCAGTAAAAGCAATGGAGTTGTGAGCATTAGAAACCTAGTCTTCTTTGAAAACTCACAACATCATAGAAAATAGCTATCAATTACAGTTTCAACTTCCTAGGTAAGAAGTTTAATTTCCAATTTATCATGCATTATAAGCCTAGATTATTTACTTTTTAGTTGCTAAGTAACTTGAAAAGTTAAAAATTACGAATACAATTTAGGGTTTAAATGTTATTCATGTCTATAAATTGTAATTTGTTTTTGTGTATAGTTCTATAAATTTTTCAATAATGACAAAAACATACAAAAGGAGTGACACTGGTAGTGGAATTGCAACACAAAAGAAAATATAGGGGACCTAGAAACTAGTTTTTGACATGCACAAATTTGTTAAAATGCTAGGTTTTACTAATAAATTCCATGATATTTTGGATCTTTTTATCTATGAAAGGAGTATTAAGGAAATTAGATAGGCAATTGAAGATAAGTGAAATGATGCACAAAAAGAATCAAAATATATTAAATTGAACATCATGATAGGGACAATTGTAAACAAAGTTGCAACGTGGACTGGTGGAATTGCTCGCTTGGGGTTCCCTCAAGTATTCCCTTGTCCATAATTTGTAATATTTTGTGCTAAAAATTATGATGAAAATAGAAAGGCAGTTGTGAATCAAAACACATAGGAGGTAATTTTGTCTATCACATAGAGTGAATTTGGTAGACTATTGGACCTAGGGTTTGAAGAATGAAACCCAACCCATCTTGACCTAGAAAAACTAGCACAGACATATGACAAGTTAGGTTCAGATAAAAAACATTATTATATCAGAGGGTTAGTAGACACATTCAATCTGCCTCATGATCATAAACCTCCTTACAAATTGGATATTTTTGTAATGGGTTTAGGATATTGTATCTCAGCTATCAATGTGTTTAGGTTTGGAAAGTAACGAGAAAGTGGCTGCCAGTATTTTGGAAATGATTTTCAATATTTATTGTCTAAAATAACCCATAAGATATAATTATATTGGGCATATTGTACATCACATGAATTAAAAATTGTTATTTATTAAAAGAGGGGCAAACTATCACAAAAGACATTTAGATACACAACCTACTTGTGCTATCTTCTGTTATCAAAGCATCGTCAAATTTTTGAAACAAACAAGCTTCATCTTAATTTGGTCAACCAATATTTGAATGGACAACTGTGACTAGGATGGGTGATCTCAAAGGGAACTAAAATCACTTTGTAGACTTCTTTTTGGCACCGATTTATCATAAAATTATAGGCACTTCAATGCCTAGATTGGTTGTGTCTTGTAAAAAATTAATTCAACTAGGAAGTCACATTCAATTGGCTGACTAGTACTTTATAGAAGAGTGTTTTTATATTGAGATTTTATGGTTCAATTGTAGAACCCTACAAACTTTCTATACATGTGACATAGAGGGTGTTTGCATTGGAATATGTATAGAAGATGGAAAGTACAAATGTATTGTTTCATGGTCAACAAAGAAAACCATTTTTTCTTCCTTTCCTATTGGATGTAGAGGGTTCACATTTGAGAGGAGAGCATTCAATGTGGTACAAAAATTGTTTGCAATTTTTAAATTTGATGTTACTGGGCACTGGTAGTATGACCCACTAAACATAATTGGTACAAAGCTTATACAGAATGGGAACTTTGCAAGAAAATGTAAAGATGAGAGCATGCCATTGATTGAAAGATTTAAAAATATGGAGTCATGGGAAGAAGTCAAAATAGAGGTGGAAAAATGCTCTAGTGAAAAAAAATTTCAATACATGAATTGTCAGCACAAATTAAAGAATTTCATAGATAGAAAGAAAAATTGCAACCCGTGACATCCTACAATTTCTACTAGAAGTTGGATCATCCAAGTAAAAAACATCTTCCAGATGTCATAAATCATGATCGTCCAGTTGCAAAGTGGTGTCGATCAAAAATTTATGTGTTTTGGGAGATGAGGAAGAATCTTGGCAAACCAAACACCTCTATAGATTTTGAAGACTTGGTTGAGGATGAAACATTTAGCAAATTATAGGATAATGAGCATCCAAATGTAGCGACGACACAATGAGATGCAGTTGATGAAGGCAATGAGTATGAGGTTCGTAAGGATCCTTCATCCATAACCATAGGCACTACCACTGGTTCTACTAAATCCACTGCTCCAAGTAGTAGTACATTTGATTCAACAAAAATTGGAAAATATGTTGTACTTAATTAGAAAGCAAGGGAAAAAATGCCAAAGGGAAAAATATGATAGAAAAAATGGGTTATCCAGGTGATGGTGGGCAAGGCATAATAGGTCAAGGAAATTAGTATCCACTCCTAGTACCAAATGTACCAAAACATGGTGATAAACCAAACATTGGAGATGAGTCAAAAGACCCATCAGGATCAAAAAAAGGTGAACCCAAGAAAATTTTCATCCCAAGTGGATATATAACCTCCCAAGTTGTTTCCTTTGGAAAAGGTACAATGCAACTAAAATTTGACAAGATCCCTACCCCTAGAGTTGAAGGTCACTATGCAAAGAAGAAAAAGGTTTTAGATATTGATATTGGTACAATGCCAATCTCAACTCCCTCAACACAAAACCTTTAGAATGGTCCAAAAACTCCACTTGTTAGTGGCATTGGGGTAGGATTAGGAAGGGGTGATGCCATTTCTATTCATAATCCTCAAAATGCAATTATTACAACCTTGAGCATTGGTGGAGACAAGTACAATGTTGCAAGTGCTCGTCCTCCTTTCAAGCATCGTATTGTATCAGCAAACCCAAATTTTGAATTCAATAATGTATCCAATTTTCAAGAAACTACAAAGATGAATAGAAAATATAATAAGGTATTGAAGAAGGATGTACTTGAGGTGGTTCAATCTCAAGAACTTGCATGGAGAAGTATATTTCCAACATATAACATGAATAAATAAATGATGGAGTTTATGATTGTTTATCCCCCATAGCTAGATAATAATCCACCAAAAGAGTAAGATAAATCCATCAAATTTTTATGCTAGCACACTATTTATGGATTTCTCCAAAGTACAAAATGTGGACAAAGTCAATGTAGCAAAAAAGACCAACTATGTGGTACTGTTCAAGGTGGAGAGAGAGAGAGAGAGAGAGAGAGAGAGAGAGAGAGAGAGAGAGAGAGAGAGAGAGAGAGAGAGAGAGAGAGAGAGAGAGAGAGAGAGAGAGAGAGAGAGAGAGAGAAGGGTTGGAGAAGGCAATTGAAAAGTTAAAAGAAGACCTAGCAAATGCAAAGGTAAAGAAGAAAGCAACAGACAATAGGTGCAAAGAAATAGAGAAAAGGATTACAAGTGCTTCCTCTCAAGGACCAAGTGCACAACCTAAACCAGAAAATATGGAGGCAGAAATGAAAATTCTCAAGGAACAATTGGAAGAAAGAAATAAAAATATATCTAATGTAAATGTCGACAAAGAAGCAGAACTCGAGATGTTGAAGGAACAATTGAAACAAAGCAATAAGAAACTTAGTGAAACTCTAAACCATGTTAATATGGAAGTCAATGAAAAACTCAAAGAACTCGAGGAAAAATTACAAGAATGAAATAAAAAACTTGAGGATGAAAGAGCATCTATAGTAGATATTTCCAAAAAGTTGGAGTCTAGTGGATATACAATCAATAACATAAATAAGGAATTGGCCAATGAGAAGGAAAAAGCTAAATAGTGGGAAGAGAAAGTAGAGGAAATAAAGAAACAAACTGAAAATTACTTGTCACAATGGTGAAAGAGGTATAGAAGGCTAATAAAATAATCAAAACCTTGGAGAAAAATTTCTTTGAGTTAAATGAAAAAATAAATAATTCAGTCAAGCTAATTAAAGAAAAAACGTGGGGGGAAATTATGGCAAATATCGATAGGTTGTGTGATTGGTTTGAATTGCATCAAAGTTTTTGAGCTATTTATGGGAGTATCAAAGAGTATATTGAGAAGAACAATGACCTTTTTAAGCTTGAGAAGACTACAAGACAAATTA